>JAJONS010035114.1:0-34712 GCA_029582315.1 Solanum tarnii x Solanum tuberosum
AGTGTTTAGAATTGTCATTCGAGGATGAATGATCCCAAGGGGGAGATATTGTAACACCCCAGAAAGTACCAAGTTGAACTAGTGAGTTCTAGAGCCTTTTGTAAGAGGTTTGGAGTGTCGTATGAGGATTAAAGGTTGTAAAAATGATTCCCATACTTAGAATAGGGGTTTCAGGGGTTAAACGTCTGGGTATGACTTCCCAAGGACCAACCAAAGGGGTCCTTGAGGAGGACCCCAAAACAGCCCCTAAAAGCTGCATTTTTAGTGACCTACGTTTGGCAACCTACGGCCAGTAGGTGGACCCACACCCCATAGGTGGGGGTCGTGGGTCAAGGCCTGCAACAGGCCTGAAAGGGTGAGCCTTAGACACCACCTACGAACAGCCAGTACGAGCCATCAACCCACCCACGGTCCATGGGTGGGGATCCATAGGTCCCTTCAGTTTTTCAAGTTTTAGTTTTAAGTTATCCTTTGGGGGTTAAGTTAGTATTTAATTAGCTGTTAAGGGAGATCGGTTAGTTAGTTAATTATCCACCTATAAATACCTAATATACCCCTAAACTAATTCATTTAACTCATTCAACTAAGACCCCAAATCCTCTCAAGAAATTCTCTCTAGAAGAAAAGAAGAAGAAGAAGAATAAGAGAAGGAAGAGGGCATATTCTCCTCCGTTGTTGAGAGCTTGCTTTAGTGATTTGAACCAAGGTATGTTTAGCTTATTCATCTATCGTATATTCCCCCATAGTGCCCCCTTAGTTTTGCCCCAATTGTGAAGTCAAAAACCCAATCATAGCTAGGGCTGTGCTTACATTGTGGGTAGGGTTTGGGTATGACTCCAATTTAGTGGCTAATACCTAATTATGATTGATTTAGATTTTTTTAGTGATATTATGATGAATTCATGCAATTTCTTTGGTAAACCCTAGTCTAAATTTAAGAATGTGATATTTGTGGGTTTATGCCATTAGAGGCAAACTTTAAGGTTCAAAGGTGATCTTTCCAAATCAATGTCATGTATACTAATTGATCAAAGTTAGGATCATCTAATCATGAATTCAACTATACTTTATTGAATATGAAGGATCTTGACTTGGAAAGATGAAATTGAACCTCTATGATGAATTATAACTAGAGTCACCTAGTAGTAAAGAATGTGATTGAATAGCTTGTAATTTAGACATGAATAAAATTAAGCTTGAAAGGAAGGCTTGTCGCCATCATTGTTAGGGCTTTGGGGGTAAAGTCAATATGATGTGATCTTGTTGTGTATTGTCTCTCTCTTACACACTTAGGCATGAAGATGCTAGAAGATTAAAGGTTCTCTCACATAGAATGATTCTAGGTTGGCTTAAAAACCTAAAATGAATCAATGCTTGTTAGTCTAGAATAGCTTTAAGTTGTAACATAGGTTCCCTTCATGTATAGCTTGGCTTAGTAGTATAATACAAAGGTTTATAGCTTAGGATGGAGGATCTATACTCTCCTAAGGGATAGGTTGACTTGGCATTGTAAATTGCATTTCATAGTAGCATGAGTTAGGAGTAGTGATGGTGGACTAGGATTGAGGATTTATACTCTCCTATGGGTAGCTTAAACAAGCATTGTTAGGATTCCTTCATAGTAGCATGACTTGGTTTGGCCAAGACCATTTCATGGTAGCTTTAGGATTGAAAACTTATACTCTCCTAAGGATAGCTTAGGATTAAGCGTCATACTCTCCTAAGAATAGCTCACATTAGCATTTTTGGATGCTTGTGAGGGTAGCTTAACTATGCATTGTAAGATGCATTTCAAGGATATCTTTGGGATAGAGGACTTATAATCTCCAAAGGGTAGGTTAGGATTGAGGACCCATACTCTCCTAAGGGTAGCTTGACTTTGCATTGTATGATCCATTTCAAGGGTAGCTTGAGTTAGGTTAGTCATTGTAGCTTGGGATTGAGGGCTCATACTCTCCTAAGGATAGCTTAGGATTGATAATCATATTCTCCTAAGGATAGCTTGCATTTGTATAATAGTATACTTGTAAGGGTAGCATGACTTAGTTGGTCTAAGACTATTTTATGGTAGCTAGGATAGGATAGTTGTACCTTTCCTAGAATAGCATGGATTTTCATGTTAGTGTATCTTCCAAGGTAGTTAGCTTAGCTTAATCTAGTTATGTTAGTTAGATGATAGCTTGGTCTAGCCTATTAGGGGGTTATTCCTTGGTAACCTTGAAGAGGTATGTAGAATAGAGGGACTAGTCCTCAACAAGTGAACAATCATGATAGTCTAAAGGGGTACTTAGTTTGGGTAGTAGAATGAGCTGCTATCCATACATTGCTCGGGTATGACTTAAGGCTAGGTATGAAGGGTTCCCACACATAGTATGGGCTTAGCTTGGGTTGTTGCTATAGTTGCTTTCCAAGATATGATTGACTAAAGCTAGTAGTTCCTTTGTCTATATGAAGATAGCCAATAGTAAGACCAAAGTAGGGTGAATATGACTAAGATGATTTCAACGTTATGCTTAGTATGAAGGATAGCAAGTGATGCCTTTCATGCATTGCACAAGTGTGCTTTGAAGTCACTTAGAAGTATGGTGCCTTATTGTAGAAAGGCTTATGACTTAACCATGCATATATACCATGATTAGGATGACCAAAAATGGATACTTGGCTTGGGTGGTATTATGGGATGCTATTCTTGCTTTTCACATGTATGCTTTTGAGGTTACATGAGAATGGTGCTATTATGGTAAAGATGACTAAGAGTCTATTATGCTTATATGATTATGACTTATCTCCTATGCTCATTAACTATGTCTTATGTTGACTTATGTTTATATGATGCTTATGTTGGAGATCATGCTATGACTATGATGATTATGCTCTGACTATGCTATTTTCTCTTATGCTTATGTCTTATGTTGACTAACCATTTTGAGATGCTCTTATGATGTTCTGCTAGCTTTCATACTTGGTACATTTTGTACTATCACATATTACCTACATTCTAATCAAATGTAGGGTTTTGGAGATTGAGTTCTTTTGAAGGCTAGGTATCTAAGGTGCAAGACGAGTTGAAGGTTTAGTGAGTCCTCATAGCTTCGAGGACAAATCCTTATTTCCCTTATATCATTTATTTATGTTTTAGACTTTGTATGTGCTGCGTCCCAAGAGTTTTATTAGATGGTTTGAGACTAAGGTGTAGTAAATACTTTCACTTGCTTTTATGAAATATGACTTCGATTGTAAATTTTTTAAATTGTTCTGTATTTTGTTTATAGTACCTATGTTAAGATTCTAAGGGCTTGTATGAGACCCCTTTGGGGTCAAGTACGCCATGTTATGTCTGGGGGGTACCCCTAGGTCGTGGCACTCATTGTTGGTCTTGGCCATGTTATCAAGGAGTTGGGTGGCTATTGCATAGGGTAGTAGTGTGAGACCACCTGGAGAAATTGTGTCAGCCACTCCTCTGTTCTCATGACCAAGACCTCTATAGAAGCACTCCAGTAGCATCTTATTTGGAATTCCATGAGTTGGGCACTGCTGCAGTAGTTCCTTAAATCTTTGCCACAACTCATGGATAATCTCACCCTCCAATTGCTTGAAAGTTAGGATGTTATCCCTGAGAATCATCAATCTCAAAGGAGAGTGATCCATTGGGTCACCGTTGCCATACGATATGCTCATTTCCTCTGTTCAATAACCAACAGCAAAACTAAAACTAAAAGTTAATCGATTCAACTATGACTAACAACAACAAAATTCAACTTCCACAAAATAATCTTAACCAACACCACTCCCTGACAGTGGCACCATTTTGATTAATGAAGTTTCAAAGACACTTCATCAGATTCTAAGCAACTACGGTCGTTAATCAGTGTATATCCCAACTAAGTGAATTTGAGTCGAGCCCCACAGGGAGCGGTACGTGTTTAAGATTCAATTGAGAAGTGCGAATATGGTCAAATCAGCCATACAAATAGACATTATCGAATAAAAACATAATTCAAATCAAGGGCTGACATGAATTCAAATAAAGGGGTTTTGGTTTTAATTATCAACTACAAACAGCATACAACAGGAAAGAAAAATAATGGGACGGGTTCTTGGGATGTGTTTCGATTATAGGCTAATACAGACAAATGGGTAATTGTAACTATTAGAAAATAGCCGAATATTAGTGAGTAAGCTAGACTATAGAGGAGGTAAACTTTCTCTCAAACAATTTACCCCGAATCAAATCGTTTTCTCTCGAACATCGACGAGCATGCTAAATAAGACCAGCCCACACCTTAGTCCATTCACTCTCTCGAGCTTAATGTGTGGAAAAGGGTATAGGATACACTCTCGAGATGAACCCATGACAACCCAATACCCACAGACCATCAATCAATAATCTTAGTTTTAAAACCTATCTCTCGAGCAAGACAAAAACACAAGGGTAGAACTACATTTGCAACTTCAATTCACATATTAAACCACAATTATTGAGGTTTTAGCTATACATCATAAAAAGATAAAAATCATTACCAAATTGAGTTTCCATCAATTGGGTAAGGTTGATTTCATCTTTACAAAGGTCCAAATCGAAGAATCTCAAAGACCCACTTTCAATTTCTCAAAAGTGAAAAACTTCAATTCTTCAAAGCTAAAGGAAAACTAGAGAAAACTTGTCTCACAGTTCAAAACATAACAATAATCCATTCTAAAGAGTAAAACTATGAATAATGATGCTAATCTAAATGTTCGAAAATGTATTTATAGACCAAAAATGTGTTGCGAGGAGCCACTCGGCGTAGTAAGTCGGGCTCGCCGATCCACTTGGTGATCCGCCCTTTGGTTAATTTCATCGTCCTTTCGCCTTGGCTTTAGAATCCTCAAGGTCTGTAACTTTCGGTGATATAACACTGCATCACTAAACCACTCAGAGATCCGGCGACTGCTCCTTTCCCTCACCAACTTGGTTTTTTTTTTAGGATTTGGAACACTGGAACTTTAGGCGGTCAAATATCCATTCGGCAACTCGCCATTTGGCGATCACCAGGCTTGCTCTTCTTCATTCTTTTAGCTTGCTTTGTTCCTTTTTGCAAATTAGTGTCCTAGCTTTGTTCCTCAATCCATATACCTGGAAATCAAGGGTTTGACATCAGTTATTGGCACCAAATAAGCATTTGAGGACACTAAATCTATACAAATAAAGCCCTAAATGAGTGCAAATCTAGGACCCATCATGCATTGAGGGCAATTGCACAATATTTTTTTGGGGTGGGGTAAATGGATTGTGAGTGATAGGGTAAAGTCTGAGTAACCCAATTCATAACCCTCCCTTAGGGTTTTCTTGCCTGTGTTCCTTTTCCCCAAGGGACTGATTTACTTTTATGTTGAACCGGCATGTTTAGGAATGCATGTGTAGAAGTAAGTAGAAGAATGAAAGCATGATGGCATAAGAGGATGAAATTGATACTTGTCCAAAAACTTTAAATGTGCTAGATCTATAGTCTTAATGAGTTGAATGTGTTATATCTTCATATGACATGATAAGGAACCGGTATAATAGCATCACTTAAGCTAAAACTTGAATTGGGTAATTCATAATCTGATAATTAAATAATGTGCCAAGTGTGTGTGAGTAAATGTTGTATGTTCATATAGTAGGTGCCAATCGAGAATTTACCCCGCTGGTCCTGCTAAGATAATCTAGGCTAAGGAATTGGGAAATGATCATAGATTCAACCAAAAGAAATAAATGCTCCCTTAGATCCAAATGTTTGAGCCTAACGAATACCACTTCTTTAGCTACACCAAACTCACCGCCCCTAAAAGATTGTTTGGCCCTTGTCCCTCCTTGGACATGCGCACCTTAACTTAGGCCAAAAGCCTAAGTTGAGGGTGGCTAATTCAAAAACATTCCTTAATCTTGGCACTAGTCTGACATCGGATATTGTGCACCTCAAGTCATGCAAAATACATAAGTTGAGGGTGGCTACAAAAAAGGAAACTTAAAGAAAAAGGGTATGAAAAGAGTTGTGTGTAGAAGAAAGAAAAAGATAGTAAAAGATATGACTGAAGTCAAAGAAACAAAAAGAAGAATGATGATGATGTTGAGAAACAAAGAAAGAAGAAGTGAAAGAAAAAGAAAAAAAGTGAAAAAAAATAAGAGCGATAAAGTCAAAGTCACATTTGTACTGAAGAGAGTCAAGGAAAAGAGCAGAAAATAAAAATATGTCAAGAATTGGTTGAGAAAAGAGGTAAAAAGCCAATGTATTGTCAAGGATGGAACAAAAGTCACTAAAAGTACCCAAATGTATCCTACCTGATCCTAAGCCTATGTTACAAGCTAAAAAAAGTCCTATAGTGATCTTAGTGACTAGTTTGGAGAGTCTATGCATTGAAAATAAGGGAAAGCATATGGTATTGATCATTAACTGTGTTTGAATTCACTTCTGAGCGTGAGTGTTGATTGAATCCTTAAACTTGAAATTCAAATTTATTGTGTGAAAAAGGATCTCTTTTGAAGTGAGGGCACTAGCTACATTGTTGGAGAGTTGGTATCTTGGTGATTGATGAAAAGTTTAAGTTGTGATGTCTATTGGTCTATTTATGTCATGTGTTGATCCACATGAGTTAGCTTGTTGAGTCTAGATGAAAAGATTTGCACTAAGTGATGGAATTGATTGAGAAAGCCATGTGATTGCTTGAGTATGAATGTTTGCTTCTACATAAGTATCATTTGGAGTTTTAGTATGTCGCTTGAGGACAAACAACAAGTTTAAGTTGAGTGTGTTGATGTACCGTGAATTTACGGTACTGTGATGTATTTCACTTAGAGTTTGTGTGTGTCTTAGGCTGTTTTATTATTAGAATTGATGGTTTTGATGTAATCTTTGCAGGAAATTGGTTCGGAAGTGGTTGAGAGAGAAAAGCACTGAAGTGGCAGCAGTAGCAGTCAACGGAGCCAAACCATAGACCGTTGTTTCATTGACGAGCCGTAGGTGGACAATCGTAGGTCCTGGTCAGAAAGTTGATTTTCAGTACTCAAACCACAGAGTGATAGGATGGACTGTATTCCAATCCACGGACCGTAGGTGGAACCGTCATCTGAAGGCCCTGAAATATTGCCCAGGTGTTTCCTTATTTTGTTTCCTACTTGGTTTAGGATTTGTTTACTATGAATATTAGATGTTATTTCCATTTTTGAGAGATAGACATTATTGTAAACTTTTGTTTTTGGTCTTTTGGAATTCTTTTTGCAAACACTTATCAATTTAATTTCCGGAATTTGGTTTATGCAATTTGACTTTGACTTTCAATTCAAGATTTCAGTTTTCATCTATTCTAATTGTAAGTACATGATTTCTTTTAACTTAATTATAAATTGTGAACTCCCAAGCATGATTAGCTAAATCCACAAGTAGGGTTGTGGGAACTATGAGCAATTAACAACCTATGAATAATAACTAAGTAATTCTTGAATAGTGTTTATACATGTAATGTTAGCCCTTTCTTTTGGAATGCTATTTAAACAGTGGACAACGTTAAAACTCGCATCATTCCTACTTGCCTTACCAAGGGTGTAATGAATGAGAAAGGAATTAAACAACAGTGATTTAGTGAAGGATTTGCTGCTATCTAGTAGTCTGAATTTAATCAATTGAAGTGAGGGTGAAAACCCAAATAAATTGACATGATGACTATTCTTGGGTGAATGTAAGGGTTAGTAAAACACACACTCATAGATTTACCAAGTCGCAAGTGAAAGTTCCTTCTAAGATTATCAATCACGTCGGGATACATAACTTATCGGCCTTGCCTGTCAAACACTAGGATAGGATTACTATTATTAGGATTACTGCATTAAAAGCTTATGGGCAACACATATACCCCAGTTTTCATCTTATATTGATAACTCAAATTGTGAATCATGTTTACTTGTTACTTAATCATTCAAATCAACAATCGGTTACTTGTTACTTAATCATTCAAATCAACAATTGGTTACTTGTTTACAACATCCCCTATTTACTTTTCTCGGAAATAGTTTGACTAAACGGAGATAATTGTTAGTTAAGTTTAAGTCTGAACCATATTCCTTTTGGGATCGACCCCAACCTACAAGTTGGGTTCGTTCTTTGGCAACGACCGCTTATACTTCTTTAAAGAGGTGAAATTTGGGCATATCAACACCATCCCGAACCCCAAAAATTTTTTTTTAGTTTGAGCAATATGTTGTTCCACGACGTAAAATAACTTCTTTGGAGGCAACCCAAGTCTTTATTTTTGTTCTTACTACTTTAAAATAATGTGTGTTGTAAGTGTAGGTTAAGAAGAAGTTGGATGACCGAAGAAGGAAGAATAGGTAATGATAAACCCAACCGGCGATCCGCCGAAGGGAATACGTAGATTACGTCTTGTCCGCCTTCTGAGTTAGAAAATAAGGAAAAGTGTATTGTCAAAATTGGAGATCATAACTCAAAAGGGTGATTCGCCGAAGTGCACTAAGTGGACTTCATTTGGTTTGCCATAATAGCCTTCACGTTTGGTGTTTGTTTAGGAACGTTCACTGAGCTTAAGCTCCAATTGGTTATTCGCCAAAAACGTTCAGAAATGTTAGTCATGGTTGCCGAACGTGCCTAATATAAAAAGGCCAAGAGTCTTTTCAGATTCAAAATTCTATATCTTTAAAATCTGAGAGTTTTTTCGACTCCTTTCTCTTGCCTTGTGCATTTTGAGTGTTTGTGAGCCTTGTGTTATTATATTGAAGGAGCTAGGAGTGCATTTGCTTGAAGTTCGCATCAACCCAACCCATATCCCTCAATTTCTTGATTAATTTCAGCTTTAAGGTTGGCATTTCTACTTCTTGTTGTGATTTTTGAGTTTAGAAAGCATATACAGTGTGGGTATGAGCCCTTTAATAGTGTTTGAGTGCCTGATTTTGATTGGTAGCATCATATTGTTGATATTGAAATGTGCCCCTATGATTTTAATTTTGAATACATATCAAATTTTTTTGGTTAAATCTATGAATTGAATTTGTTAATCTGTTGGATCTGAGCCTTATTTGATATGAGTAAAGTCGGAGTAGGTCAATGTTGAGCCAATTGCATGATTTTTCCCAATGATAGATAGGGTGACTTCTTTCTTTAGGGAAAATCATTAATTTGGGCAATACTTTGTGGTAAGTGAGGGAAATTTGAGTACCCATGCGTAGAGAAGCATACAAGTGGATTGTAATGTTGGGGAAAACTAGTAATTTTTGTTTTTGTTGGGTTTTTTGCAAAAATTTGGCAGTGGGCTGAAAGTTCATGTTCGGAGAGCTTGTCTTAGTTTGCCAAGGGAATTAGACGAATCGCCGAGTAAGACCTAGATAGCCTAATTTAGCATGTGCATGGCCTTGGGTACTATTCCATTCGGGGGGGGCTTGTCTTTGTCCCCCTGTAACACCCGTAAACTAGTAAGCTAAGCTAGGGTCTAGTGAGAGGGTTCAAGCCAAAGAAAAGGGCAAGGGCCAAGGCTGCCCAAGTTTCGCCAAGCGCTGCCTCACCTTCACGACCACCAACATGGCCAGTGGTGAGGACCACGGCCAGTGGTGACAACCAAGGCCAGTAGTGAGGACCACGGCCCATGGTGTGTTCTGTGGTGGCTAGGAAGTAGTTCGCCAAGGGCTTCCCAAGTTAGGCTCATCTTCACGAGCCACTCCACAGCTAGTTGTCAAGACCCGAGAGCACCCCCTAGTCGTAACACGGCGTACTCGACCCCGAAGGGGTCTAATACAAGCCTCATAACTCATTTATTGCATAGATAATAGAAATAGTACGGAATTAAAGCATTTTATTTAAAAACCATACAATCTAAAGAATTTCATTAAAACGCAAGCGGAAGTCTATATCTCACATGGCCATCTTAGACACAATCTTTAACAATACAGGGACACGGCCCTTTTACAATAGAATTCTAAAGTAGTCTATTACATAAAAAGAAAGAAACTTTTAAAAAGACACTTGTCCTCGAACTATAAGGACGTACCACTTGATTCTTGGAAGAATAGCAATCCAAGCACTTCAATCTAAACAGAAGCAATCACTTGCCGGAACCTACATTTTATAGTAAAAACATAGAAGAATGGGTTAGCACACAAAAATGTACTAAGTATGATGACCATGCAAAATCATGCTTTAAAAGGGGACATCTGGTTAGAAACCATGCAAGATGCCACTTTTTAGAAATATCATGAACAATAGCGTAAGAGACTTCAAATATAAATATAATCATCATACAAGTCATAACATCACATTTGAACAATATCAACATGTAACTCTTTACCTTCACATTTAGCCCTCACCTCAAGTAACCCTTATGATATACCTTGTGCAATGTATGGATAGCGTCCCATACAACCATCCACACCAAGGCACCACATTAAAGTCACCAAAACTGAACTTAGCATTCAACCTTTCCATTTTCAATCGTACACAAGAGACCTAAACCTTTAACAAGTTATTTCATCACATAAGGACCATCACCTAAGACAACCCCTAAGTCAGACTTGTGCAATGTGCAAGTAGCATCCCATACTATTACTCACACTAAGTACTCATTTGAAGTCACCATAGGTAAGGCACATTCAAATACAATAAGTCATAACAAGGAAGTAACTCATAATACGATCCAAGTGTAGCATGCATCGTTACATTAGACATTCAAATAAACATTCTTTATTAGCTTCATTTAGAGGACTTTCATACAATAGTCATTAAGACTTAGAGAACTCATTATAGCCCTCTTGAAGCCTACTCGTGCCATGTATGGATAGCATCCCATACTACTACCCACACTTCATAGAACTCCTCAAGAAACTATAATGCACATCTCACATGATGGGAATAAGCGTTTAACCGACATAGACCATGAGAGCTAGATCATGGAATCCGATGTCATGTAACCCCACACCGTAGAAGGTGGTCAACTTGCCTAAGGAAGACCGGTATTTAGCTTAAGTGGATCCATTAGCTATCCTATGTGGGCACATAGTTAAGGGACAAGGAGATTGCTACTAGATACCCCACCTCAACTCACGTGAGGGCATCCATCTCAAGAGATTGCTTCTAGAAACCCTGCCTCAACTCACATGAGAGCTTCCATCTCATTCAATATCCTTTCGGTGCTTAGCCTACATTCACCTAGAGTATTTAACATTCATTACATTAAGGGATAAGAGATTGTTACTAGACACCCCATCTCAACTCACCTGAGGGCATCCATATCAACCCAACATTCATTCATTGGATAGCTCTAGATTCAAAAATGAGAATAGCCTTTCATCTAAGAATCCCATATCGGTCATTAGTGCAAGATCGAGAATATCCTTTCAATCAACACATCATTAGCATTCATTAGAGTACAATTGAGAATAGCCTTTCAATAAGTACTTCATCATTAATGTTACCATTGAACCTCATTCATTTTTCATTCAAGTGTGTTAATAGAGAGACAACCTCCAATCCTAACACAATTAACTTCTATACATGATCATCATTCATTCATTGAAACCACATGTACATCCTTCACATCACATTCATAAATACAACATCATGACAATTCTTCAATTCATCACACTATGTGTTCAAGGCCATGATCACAATGTACTTAGTAAGTAAACACCTCCACCTTTCAAGTGGATCAATAATTCAAGCACAATTCTACTTTAACATGAATTTAGGTCTAACTTGCCATTTCAAGGCTATGATCACAAATCCTCAATTCACCAACAATTCACCATAATTAGGCATAGATGATGATACAATTCAACAATCTAAATCAATGTAGGCATAAATCCATCAACGTTCATTCAAAATAAACAAACCCACTTCATAAGGCACAATTTAGGAATTGAGAGAAATAATGGGTTCATAGAGTATTTTAATCTTAAATCATCAATTAAACATCAATATAATCATAATTTATCATTTGAAAATGTTTGATGCAAGAACCCATGAGATTGAGTAAATCCTAGGGTTTTTGTGAAACTTGAAAACTTTGAAACTTCTTTGAAATTGACTCTAGGGTGAAAGCTAACCCTAGATGAAGGATCATCATACCTATATCTTGAAGAATCCCACGAAAATCTACCTAATAGCCTCAATGGAGTTCTAGAGAGAAGATACTCTGAGAGGGAGGGGTTTTGATTTGGGGAAATTTGAAGAATGAAATCTAAAATAGTATTTTATTGTTTTAAAACCCTTAAAATACCTAAATAAACCCAGAATAACCGTCCAAGCATTTAAAAAGACTTGGGGTGAATTTACCAACTCACCCCAAGCTTGGTCGTGTCCTTGACAGCAAACCAGCTCCAATTAACAAACCCATATCCACGGACCGTGGATGGGTTGACGGACCATACTGGTAATCCGTCAAATGGGGCTGTGGCTTGGTTTGGGGCCCCTTGACCTACATAGGCCATCCACGGGGCATGGATGGACCTAAGGGGAGTGGACCCCTTCCGTAGGTCACTATACTTTGGCTAACATTCCTCACATGGGGCAGCCTTGGGGGTTAAGCTTAGGGTCCTCCTCAAGGACCCCTAGGGTGGTCCATGGGGAGTCATACCTTGATGGTTAACCCCTAAACCCCTCAACCATGACTCGGAACAACATATAAAAACCTCAAACCTCAAGGCAAACTCACACACTCACTAGTTAGGCTCTAGTTTCACTAGTTCATTTCTAGGGTCGTTACACCAGTGGTGAAGACCACGGATCATAGGAAGGCTCATGATGATGCCTTCAACTCTTAGGGGCAGGGGTACAGTGGCTTAGCCACTAGTCAATGACCACGAGAGGGACCACGGCTCGTAGAGCCCCTCATGAGAATGCATATGCACTGCCAAATGAAGGGTATTTTGGCTAATTCTGGTTTAAGTTAGATTAAAGTGAGGTCATTTTGCATTAGTATAGGGCCCTTATATAAGTCATTTTAACTCTAAAACTCACCCAATTAAGTCATAGTTTTCCAAAACTCAGAATAATTCCCAAAGTTCATCCTCAAATAAATCACTCTCTAGAAAACTTGAAGAATAAGAAGGAGGAGATTCAAGCTAGGGTTTCAAGAACAAGATTGTGTACATCAATTTCATTGGGATTTGATAGTAAGGTATGGTAGATTTAATCTATGGATACCTTTAATCCATGGAGTTCCTTCAAATCTCTAATTTAAAAAAGGTAGAAATCCCCAATTGTTAGGGTTTGATTCAAAAGTCACGG
This sequence comes from Solanum tarnii x Solanum tuberosum, assembly GCA_029582315.1. Lineage (NCBI taxonomy): Eukaryota > Viridiplantae > Streptophyta > Magnoliopsida > Solanales > Solanaceae > Solanum > Solanum tarnii x Solanum tuberosum. The sequence goes on from JAJONS010035114.1 coordinate 13,248, forward strand.
GTTCCTTTCAAACTTGATTCTAATGGTTGAATTATGTTATATTAAGCATAAATTTATGTTTTCCATTGGGTTCATTATTAATCTCGTTGTGAGAATAAGCCTTAACTGACAGGAGACCATGTGAGCTTTAACATGAAATCCGGTGACTCCCACACGGAAAAGGGTTGGTCTACTAAGGGGTACCCCTGAGTCGTGACAAACTTGGTAATCAGAGCACAAGGTTTAGAATGGTCCTAGGATAATTTCTCCTAAGCCACGTCTTATAGAGTCTTGTTCATGAGTGTGAAGCGCGCCACATTTATGAATAAGTAGCTACAAGATGTTTAGGAAATTCCACTTCTTTCCTTACTCTTAAGTCATGCGATAGAGTTTAACTTTATAAGGTCTCTCTCTTCATCCCTATCCTATGTTCTTCAGGATATGGCTACTTAAGAAGCCTTTACTAGTGGAATTGAGGGAGACAATGTTGATAAAAGAGCTCCTCCTCAAGTTCTGGTTGATCTTTCAACCGATCAAGTGACTAATGTGGAGTTTAGGTCTGCTTTCCAAATGTTGACTCAAGCCAGGATAAAAACCCTGGAATTTTATGTGTCTAATATGGAGGTAGATCCTCAAGAGTTCATGTATGAGGTCCCTAAGGTGTTGGACTTTGTGGGAGTGACTCCGGTGGATAAGGGGGAATTGCCCGCTTATAAATTGAAAGGTGTTGCTCAGATTTGATTGAACCAATGGAAAGAAGTGAGGCCGGTAGAAGCAGACCCTATGGAGTTGGAAAGGTTTAAGAATTGTTTTCTTGGTAAGTTCTGCCCTTTGGAAATGAGAGAGGCCATGATACTTGAGTATATTAACCTTTGGCAAGGTAGTATAAGTGTTAAGTAATATGCTTCGAGGTTCACTCAGTTTTTGAGATATGCTCCATCTATTGTGGCCGACCCTAGGTTGAGAATGAGTAAGTTTTTGTCGGGTGTGTTCGACTTGGTAGTGAAAGAATGTCATACGGCTATGCTTGATCATAATATGGATATTTCTCGCCTTATGATTTCTGCCCAACGGATTGAAAAGGAGAAAGTTAAGGAGAGGTCTAGGGAGAAGAAGAGGTCTAGTATTGATAATGATAATTCGTGTCAAGAAAGTTCAGATGGATAGAGTCATCTTAAGAATAGACAATGGATTTCCGGACAAGGTCTTTCTAAGGTTTTCCAAAGCTTAACAAAGAGAGGATGTTTAACCCTAAGTCTCAAGGGAAGGGTAGTAGATCCCTATTTCCTACTAGTGCTAAGTGTGGAAAGAGGCATGAGGGTAAGTACCTAGTTGGCACGGATGGTTGTTTTAGTTTTGGAAATAGTGGCCACAAGATGAGGGATTGCTCGATGCTTAAGATTAAAGGAAGAGAGGGCAAGCAAGCTCTTCGTAGTGGTTCAAACTCCAATGCTCCTAAGCAAATCTGCTTCTATGCTCTCCAAATCGGAGATGAACAAGATAATTCTCTGGACGTTGTCACCGGTATATTAAAAAATTTCCTTATAGATGTGTATGCTTTGTTAGATCCCGGTGCTACCTTGAATTTTATGACGCCAAAGTATGGCTATGTTTATGTGTTGTTAGAACCTTTCTCTGTCTCTACTCTTGTAAGTGATTCTATTGTGGTTAAGAGGGTTTATAGAAAGTGTCCCGTTTTCCCTATCCCATAGAGTTAAGCTTGTTGCTTGGTAGAACTTGATATGTTAGACCTTGATGTTATCTTTGGTATGGATTGGTTGCACTCTTGCTATATTGATTGTATAACTCGTGTATTAAAGCGTTAGTTCCCAATCGAGCCTATCCTTGAGTGGAAGGGAGTAGTCCTATGCCTAGAGGGTAGTTGTTCCTTATATGAAGGTTAGAAGGATGAGGGCTAAAGGTTGCTTTTACCAATTAGTTGGGATGAGGGAAATAGATTTTTGTGTTGACAAACTTCAAGGGGCTAGTTATTTCTCTAAGGTTGATCTTAGGTCGAATTATCACCAATTGAGAGTGAGAGGGAATGATATTCCAAAGACGACTTTTACAACCCGGTATGGTTATTACCAATTTTTGGTAATGTCATTTGGATTGACTAATTCCCTGACGACGTTTATAGATTTGATGAATAGACTGTTTAGACAATACCTTGACATGTTTGTGATTGTGCTCATTGATGATATTTTGATCCATTCAAGGAGTGCAGATGAGCATGTTGATCATTTGAGGATTGTGTTACAAGTTCTTAAGGACTGTCATTTTTTTTGCAAAGCTTGGCAAGTGTGAATTTTTGTTAAGGTCTGTTGCTTTCCTTGGACATATTATGTCTAGTAAGGGTATTGAGATAGATCTTAAGAAGACGAATGCGGTCAAGAGTTGGACAAGACCTCTAACTCCTTCGGATATTAGAAGCTTCTTGGGTTTGGCCGGTTATTATAGGAGGTTTGTTGAGGTATTTTCTTCCATTACCTCTTCGTTGACGGCTTTGACTAAAAAGAAGGTCAAGTTCATTTGGTCAAAAGCCTGTGAGAAAAGTTTCCAAGAGTTGAAATATAGACTTACTTCCGCTCCGGTGTTGAGCTTATCAGAAGGTACGGATGGTTTTGTGGTGTATTATAATGCCTCTAGAGTTGGGTTGGGATGTGTGCTTAAGCAAAATGGTAAAGTGATTTCCTATGCTTCAAGGCAACTTAAAGGCCATGAGAAGAATTGTCCTACCCATGACCTTGAGTTAGCGGTAGTTGTTTTTGCCTTAAAGATTTTGAGGCATTATTTGTATGGGGTTCATGTTGATGTCTTCAGCGATCATAAGAGCTTACAGTAAGTGTTTAGTCTAAAGGATTTGAATCTTCGCCAGAAGAGGTGGCTTGAATTATTGAAGGATTATGACATGAGTGTTCTTTATCACCTTGGTAAGGCAAATGTGGTAGCGGATGCTCTTTGTAGGTTGTCTATGGGTAGCATTGATCATATGGATGATGATACGAAAGATTTGGTTTGATATGTACATAGGTTGGCCCGATTAGGTGTTCAATTAGTGGACTCCACCAAGGGTGGTGTTATGGTTCACAATGGGTCTGAATCGTCTTTTATGGCAGATGTGAAATCTAAGCAGGGTCTTGATTCTATTTTGGTTGAATTGAAAAAGTTGGTGCTTATCAAATTAGCTGAGGTTTCTCCCAAGGGGGATATGGTGTGCTTAGATAGCAAGGTTATTGAGTATCCCAAATGTTCATGATTTTGGATTTTTCTTGAGAATTCCACCTATGAAGAGTATGATGAGGTTTGGCAAGTGAGGGAAGCTTCGTCCCCATTTTGTAGACCTATAGGAGATCTTGAGACGAGGTGGAAAGGTTTCTTATAAGCTTGTATCGCCTAATGAGTTGGCATCGGTACATTCGGTTTTCCATGTCCCTATGTAGAGAAAGTGTGTTGGAGATCCGGCATCCATAGTGTCCCTAGAAGGATTGGGGGTTGATGAAAGTCTTTCATATGAGGAAGTTCCGGTAGAGATTTTAGACCGGCAAGTTAAGAAGTTGAGAAACAAGGAAGTTGCTTTAGCAAAAGTGTTGTGGAGGACACTTAGTTGAGGGCGCTACTTGGGAGGCAGAGGCCGATATGATGTCCCGTTATCCTCATTTTTTTCCTTCTATTCCTATTCAAGCTTGAGATGATGAGTTCCTCTTGAGTATTCCTTGTTTTTGGAGTCATGTGTATTATATGTGTTTTCCATGATTTCGCAAGGTTATGCAATGAGAAGCTTATGTTTTGAAAGAAAATGAGTTTATATGTTTGATTTTCCATATGTTGTTGTGCATTGAGCATGAATTGCCTACTGACTTCATGAGATGAATTGATGGACATGCTTTAACTATGATTTTTGCGAGTAAATTGCATAAAGGCTCCATGAGATTTTTTTGAGCATGCTTTTAGCTTGGATAAGGTTATTCCTCCTAAGAACATAAGAAATGTTGAAACTTCATGTATAATGGGTTGTTAGAGGCATTGAGTGTGTTTGAGTTGGAGTTGATGTTTCCTCTTTATTTATGTACATTTGATGAGTTGCATGCATGATGGGCTGCTTGTCTTGAGTCTTTACTTCCGTAAGCTGTCTAGGACGTCATTCGAGGATGAATGTTCCCAAGAGGGAGATATTGTAGCACCCGTAAACTAGTAGGCTAAGCTAGGGTCTAGTGGGAGGGTTCAAGCCACAGAAGAGGGCAAGGGCCAAGGGGAAAAGGCCAAGGCTTCCCAAGCTTCCCCAAGCACCGCCTCACCTTCATGACCACCACCACAGCCAGTGGTGAGGACCATGGCCCGTGGTGTGGTTCGTGGTGGATAGGAAGTAGCTGCCCAAGGGCGGCCCAAGTTGGGCTCATCTTCAAGAGCCACTTCACGGCCAATGGTGAAGACCACTGCTCGTGGGACGGCTCGTGGTGATGCCTTCAACTCTTAGGGGCTGGGGGGAAGTGTCTTAGCCACTGTTCTATGACCACGAGAGGGACCACGGCTAGTGGTGACGACCACAGCTTGTGGAGCCCCTCGTGAGAATGCACAGTGCACTGCCAAGTGAAGGGTATTTTGGGTAATTACGGTTTAAGTTAGATTAAAGTGAGGTCGTTTTGCCTAAGTCTAGGGCCCCTATATAAGTCATTTTAACTCTAAAACTCACCCAATTAAGTCATTTTTTTCCAAAACCCAAAATCATTCCCAAAGTTTATCCTCTCGAATAATTCTCTCTCTATAAAACATGAAGAAGGAGATTCAAGCTAGGATCTCAAGATCAAGCTTTTGTACATCAATTTCATTGGGCTTTGATAGTAAGGTATAGTAGCTTTCATCCATGGAGTTCCTTCTAGATCTCCAATTTCCAAAAGGTAGAAATCCCCAATTGTTAGGGTTTGATTCAAAAGTCATGGGTTCCTTTTAAACTTGATTCTAATGGTTGAATTATGTTATATTAAGCATGAATTGATGATTTCATATGGTTTTAATGATGTATCCCCAAGAACCCATGTAATTCCCATATTTCTCAAAGTTGATGATATGATGTGGGCCTTTGTTGATGAAAGAGGAATTTTATGAATTAATGCATGAGGTGATAAAATCACATGAATTATAATGAAATCCATGTCTAATTCTTGAATTCTAGATGTGATGATTGAAAGTAGGTTTTGAACCTCAAGGAGGTAAAGTATGAGATTCTTCATTTTCTATCAAATCTATGCAATTGTCTTAATGATTCTTTGAGAGTAAAGTATCAATGATGTTGTTATTGTTGTTGTTGTGTTTTTGAAAGGACATTCTCATGAAAAACATAGAGCATGATGTGAAAGGGGTTCTCACATAATGATGATTCTATGGTTGAAAGGTTTTCTGACCTAATTGAATCTAAAAGCAAGTAATCATGGACGGTGAAAGGTTTTCTCACGCACGGTCTAAAGAGCTATCCTAATGATCTAACTTGATTCGGTAGGACAAGGGCACTCTTTCATGAGTAATGAAGTTAATAAAGAATTAACTACTCCATGGGATTTAATGCTTAGCACTAAGTGGATATTGTATTGAGATGGAAGCTCTCCAGTAGAAAGGCCGGGTTTTAAGAAGCAATATCTTGAGATGGAAGCTCCTTCGTAGAAAGGTAGGGTTTCTAGTAACTATCTCGTTATCCCATAAGCTCCATCCTCCCGTAGGATATTTAGCTAGTGGATCTACCTAAGCTGAGATTTACCAGTTCTACCTTAGGCAAGTAGACCAACCCTTTTAGGTGTGGGAGTCACCGGATTTCATGTTAAAGCTCACATGGTATCATGTCGGTTAAGGATTATTCCCACAATGAGATTAATAATGAACTAAGACATGCTTAAAGAAGTATCTCGTAGTGTTCAATGACTTTAAAGATGATGCTTGATTGCATTAAAGATGATGTTATGACGTATTTTTTCCAATTATCTGTGTGATGATGTTTAAACTTGGTAAATTGCATGCCTTGAAATGAAATGTCACTTTTAGCATGTTTTAAATGATTTTATGCATAGTTATCATACTTAGTGCATTTTTGTACTAACGCATACTCTTGCCTACATTTTTCTCAAATGTAGGGTTCGGTTCTCAAGGTGTTCATTCTTGTGGCTAAAGCTTGGATATTTGATTGTTTCTCGAGCTTGGTGAGTCCTCATTGTTCGAGGAAGGATTTTCCTATGTTTAGTTTAATTCGTGTACTTTCCCTTTTGAACATAGTGTATGGGCTAGGCCCTATTTCATTCGATATTTTAATAGATGGATATGATGAGACAAAGTGTCTAGACTTCCGCTTTCTTTTATGAAAAACTTTGAGACTTGACATGTGTTTTACTCCTATTGTTCTATTGATTATGTTATGAGGTCGAAGTGGCTTGTATGGAGTCTTCGGGGTTCTATACGCCTTGTTACATCTAGGGGGTACCCCTTAGTCGTGACACCACTGAACCCACTTGGCAAATTGCCGAGCGGGAGAGGAGATAGCACTTAATGTCTATTACATTCCCTTTTGTATTGTTAGTTTTGGCGTACTTGTCTTAGCTCGCTGAAACCAACTCAGTGAATTGTTGAGTAGGCATTAACTTCGCTTGAGCTCACTTGATACTGTCTATTTTGGCGAGCTCACTTGAGCTTGCGGATCCTATTTTGCGCATCTCCTTCCTATTAGGCGAGCCTCAAGAATGTTTTCGAACCATGTTTGAATTCGCATTCAAATTCAACTAACCTTCACAATTCCATTGTTTTAATGTGTCCTTTGCAGGTAATGGCAAGAAACAAAGGCAAACAAGTGGTCTCTTCTGACACATAGTCATATAGAAAGCCCTCTCCTCCTCCTCCTCAATTGAAAAAACATAGGGGAATAACAATAAATGAGCCTTCAGATGCTTCCCGACGACACCAAACTACCCCACCATAATCATTAGCCAGAGAAAAGATGCAACCACGATAAAGGGTAGTTAGAATGAGGATGGAAATCCAGTCAAAGTTGGTGTAACCCTTATTCGTATAAGCACCAGCTTTTAGAGTCCTGTCATTTGTAGATCCAACATCCCTAAATAGGCTCAACGCTGCAGGTGAACGGATCATACTGGAGGAGAGATGGCTCTTCATAAATGGAGTTATTGATGACTTGATGACTCCCCAGCCATCTGGGACATAAGTTGGAGGGATTCACCAAACCCAGAAATCCCTACATCCCTTCCTGGTTGAAGGAGTTTTATACAGCTTACACTTAGGCCCTTCTAAAGAAAATAAAGGGGACAATATGGAAACCACTCGAAGAAATATAGGTGAGAGGTAAATAGGTTCATTTTAGTAGTGGGGATATTAATATAACACTGCAGGTGCCAGCATTCGAATCCGACTTATATTTACTCTCGAAGCACTATGATTTGGATTCATAGAAGGATTGGCTAGAATAGTTGATTTCCAATTATTTCCCCTCCTTGATGGTACCTGATTCTAGGATCGAAGAAAGATTTGAATTTCATTGCTCGATATTAGTTTGGATTCATCAACAGCAACTTGATGTCATCCCAGAATGAGTCCACTCCTTTCCATTAAAAGGTTGTATTGGTTGGAACCATCATTGATCAAGAGCACATACATGTTTGTTCCATTATAGCTGATGAGATGCTAATGAGTGCAAGACATGAGCACACATCTCTCCTATTTCCAGTTCTGATCACGCAACCTTTTCAAAGAGAAAGTGTCATTTTTTTGGGCTACCACATATGTAAGAGTCACACCAGCCCAATCTAGTGACATCCGGAGGATCTAGGCAGAATGCTTGAGAGGTGATGTGGCTTGGACAAAGACGCCCCCACCAGATTCCACTCCAGTGGTCGACCCTGCTACCTTTGCACCTGAGACCAACACATTTTCTCCTTTTGTGGAGCAGGAAAGTATTTCCACACCTTCCTCTATTGCTAGCTTATCTGGTCCTGCATTTGTACAGCCTACTATTGCTCCTACTACTGTTGTGAGGCCTCCCCATTTTCCTATTTCTCGTTCCCTCTTGACCTATACTTTGATATATCATATGGAGAGCCTTATCCAACCAACTAATGTGAAAGTTTCCCGAGTTGAGAAGGACTTTCCCTAGCTCATTAATCATGCCATTCACAAGGCCCTGACACTTATGATTGAGAGAGCGAGCAAGCATAAGGGGATGGTTGTGAGCCATTCTTTGAGGCTTGATGGTTTGACTACGAGGGTTGAGGATCAGGAGAAAGCTGAGGGCAATATATTGTTGTTGGTGCCCTAAGGGTGGAGGTGGATACTTTGATGGCTGAGGTGGTCCAGATATAGTCTATTGACATCTCCACATTTTGGTGTGATGTTCCCCTTCTTGATATGCCCGAGATGCCTATTATTTTTCCTTCTGCTGTTGTGCCTAAGGTTACTATGGATGTTGAGATAGTTGCTGATGATGAGAGTGAAAGGGATAAGGAGGAGTTGGCCGAGGAAACTGATGTCAAGGAGCTGAGAGAGGAGGAGCATAGGATTGCTGAGACACTGACCAAGCTTCATGAGACCAAGAATGTCATTCATCAAGCTGCGTTGGAGAGGTCTCTTTGAAAGACTTCAAATGTCTGGTCTAGTATAGACACTCCAGACTCTACCATGCCTCATGTTGCTAAGACAAGCCCTAATGCCCTAGTTGTACCTCCAATGCTACCTATTGTTGGGCACTGATGCCCCTCTTGAGGCCTCTCCACCTGATACTCCAGATGAGAGTGCTCCACTAGCATAGCTTGTTAGAGGGACCCCTTCTCTCATCCTCCCAGTACTTTTTTTTATTTTGCATTGATGACACTGCATTTTTTTTTTGGTGAGGTGAGGGCCTTCTTGCCAATATTCCCCTTTCCCTTGTATTCTTGTTACTTCGTATTTTTGAACAATTGTAGTTTGTTAATTGTTTATATTGAAGTGCTCTTTTGGGAAATGATGTGTTTTTTACTTCTACCTCGTTCTCCCTTGATGTTTCAACCCCCATTAGTTCATATCGTGAAATGCTTGAATTTTTCATTGATAAAAATTTGAGAATCAATTATTTTAAATATCACTGTCTTGAATAGTACTCATGATGAGCATGATGTGTAGTGTTGGTGTTGCAAGAACGAAATGATGTGGTTACACCTTTTAGTGATCTCTTTGAATCTTTTGTTTACTAACTACGTATTGATGTGAGCCTTGCGATGAACATCACACGTACGCTTTTGATCTTATTGGGATGTGCTAAATGAGTGTATTTTGAAGTGCGATCTCTGGTGAGGTATTAATTAAAAGAATGCACGTAGAGTCCTAAACTTTCCTTGTTAGTCCAATTGTGTGAATCTTGGAAAGTGTGGGGCATGATCTTGGGCAAAAATTCAATGAGGAAACCAAATTGTCCAAAAAGCCTTTCGTGACTACCATGAGAGGGTGTGAATCCATATTGTCACCAATTGAGCCTAACTTATTTGTTGACAACCAATAGAAGCCTCTTGAACCAAATTATCCCTACCTTCTCACCAAAAATCCTTTTTGAAGCTTTACAGTGTTTGAATAGCCTACTTTTGCCAAGAGCCTAAGTTGGGGGTGTATAAAGGGAGGATGAATGAAAGCCAAGTGAAGAGCAAAAGGAAGAAGAAATGAGACTCAAATCTGAAAGTTTTGCAAAAATAAGGAACCCCTTTTTATAAAAAAAATGTTTGATGTGTCATCATTGAGATGGAAACAACTTGAAAAAATTAAAATGAAAAAGAGAAGTGACTGAAATAAAAGGGAATTCCAAATAAAATGAGTGGAAAGTCAAGATTTGAGTTCTCAGATGAAAAAAAAAAAAAGAGAACTCGAGAAAGCATGATGATGATTGCAAAAATGGTTTGAAAAGGTATATGTCACCAATCCAAATTTACCATGCCTTAGCCCTCAGCCCCATTACAAGCCTAAAATAATCTTGAGATCTTACATGAACTAGGTTTTGTAATGATCGGAAAATATGGGCATTACAAAGCTTGCATGTGTTTCTCTATTGAGAGAGTGAAGGTTGCATTGATTCTTATTATCTTTGTTGATTTGCTTTGTGAGAGCATGGAACCGTTCTTGATGTGAGGGCACTTGAATGAATTTGTTGAAACATGTTCTTGCATTAGACAAGAAGCTAAAGTGAGTTTGAGCTTGTGTTGAGACTAGATAGTCATCATTTGAAACTTTTTTATCATGATTTAGGATAACATGCTATAGAAAGTAGTCTTTCCGTGGCGCTTGCATGTTAGCTCTCATTGAGTACTATTTTAGACACCCTTATTGAACTTATTGTGTTCTTAATTTACTTGAGGACAAGCAAAATTTTAAGTTGGGGTGTTGATAAGTGGTAGATTTGCACTCATTTAAGGTCTATTTATCTCAATAATTAGTGTCCTCAATGCCTAACTTTGTCCTTTTCGAATCAAATGTTGATGATTTGCAGCTATGAGGAAATTGGACAAGGCAAGAACTGAAGTTTGAAAGAGTAAGCAAAAATACGAAAACAAGTGCAAAGTGAAAGTTGTTGATCACCTAACATCAAAGAAGGATCGCCAATAGAGCACAACCTCGCCTGAAGTGAGAGTGTATAGAACTGGTGTCTATCAAAGAGGTCGGTGGACTATAGTAAAGAAGGCGATGCGCAGAGTTAGAATGGTTGTCCTGCTGCACATCATCCAAAGTGAAAATGTGCAAGGCAAAAATTTAATGCTTGAAAAGTGGACTAAGGTGGTATTCGACGATTCACCGAAGGTGAAAGGCTCACTCAGTCAAGTCCGCCAACTGAGGTTCAAACAACTGAAGACTAGAGCATCACAAGGCATCTGAGGAGCGAAAGGCGATTCGTTAAGTGAGTTTGGCGATCCCGACTAACATTGCCGAGTTGGTTATTAAGTGGATTTCGGGCAGAATTTTGGGTAAGTATAAATTTCCCAAAGGATACAATTTTTAGATAGTTGGATTGGAAAGATGGATGAGTGAAATTAGGGAGTTAGGTTACATAGTTGAAAGGAGAGAACACTTTACCTTTGAAAGAACAGTTTTCTAGTTGTTGGGGTTTTACATTTTGAGACTTTAATTCAATAAATTGAAGTTAAATCCAAAGTGGGTTTACTCTTTATTGCTTGATTTCAAGTTACCCATTTCTACTTTCATGGAAGGTATAATTTCTTTTATTTTTGTTATGGCTGTCTAAAACCCCAAGATCTAAGGGTGCTCTAATGGAGTTGGGTGTTGATTTAATGTAGTGGGTATTGTGCTATGCTCTGTTTTGTTGTTGTTCATGGATGACTTTTGTACAATTACCATGGCTTAAATTATAGGTTAGGTTACAAACTTAATTCCTACTTTCGATCTCCGGTTGATGCTTGAAAGAGATTAATTGGAGTAAGTAATTAGTTCAATACTAGAAATTTAGGTTTGATGTATATGGCTTGCTTCAAAGAGAGGTTATGGGTCGGATCTATTTGTCGTATTCTTGAAAGAAAGGACAGAGTAAGGTATTGGGTTGTTTAGGATTTGCAATTAGATGAGAACTAAAGGAGATTTTGTGCATAGATGCTTTGAGATCGAAAGAAGATTAGAGTCACTTAAGATGACTTAGCCTATTCATGTATATACATCACTATAGAGCAGCACAATTACCCCTGTGTGAAGTGGATTTCCAATCCCCCCACCCTTAGATCGCTTATTTACTCTTGATTTCATTCCAATTTTAGTTTCATTGTGATATTTGATAACCAAAACTTTATATTAAATTGGTGGTACAATCCACTCAATTTTCTAACTAGTACAAATGAGCTGATTTAAAGTCAAAATTTATTGATAAAGGAATACTCTATGATATACTATTTTCATTAGGATTCGACCTTGACTATTCATTCGGTTTTTTACAGGTAACGATTGCTCACTCTTTTAATTGGTTTTGGAGGGTTATTTATTGTTAATTAACAGGCCCCTATGCGATATTAAAAAACCCTATGCATATCGGGCAAGCGACATCAATCGAGGTACACACACATAGGGAGGTCCCTATGTGCATCACCTAAGTGACATTGGCAGACTTCTAAGATCATCAGCCAAGTGACATCACTCGAGGCCCATGCATAATTGTATGCCCCTTTGTGATGCTGCAGACCCATTCACATATCAACCAAGCAACATTCGCTGAGGCCCGCTCACAATGATAGACATCTGCATTTATCATCCAAGTGACATTGCTAAAAGGCCTTTGTGCACAATGGATAAGGGACATCGTCTGAGGCCATCACACATCGACCAAGTGACATTAGTCGAGGCCATCGCACAACTGAAGGCCTTCACACAAATCGGTCGATTCTAGTGAACATGCAAGGACCATGCACACATCGATCGACGCTTGTACACATGGGCGAACACGACAGTATTACCCTGGACACATCAGTCGAGGTCAACGCACAACGGAAGGTCCCTATGCACATCGACCAAGTAACATTAGCCAAGTACCATGCACATGGGTAGGCCCCTACGCGCATCACCCAAGCAATATTTTTAGAATTTATGTACGTTGGTCAAGTGGCATCAGTTGAGACCTGCACAATGGTAGGCCCTTGCGTGATATCAATAAACCTACTTGCATTAGGTCCAAGGGATATCAGGTGAGGCCCGCACACAAAGTTTGTACACGATATTGGCAGCCTCTGGCACATCGGCATAGAAAATTCAGCCGAGGCAAGTGCACAAGAGTATGCCTCTGTGATTATTAGCCAAGCAACAATAGTCGAGGCCATCGCACATTGGCGGGCCTCTTTGTGCATCAACTAGTGACATCAGACAAGACTAGTGAACAATGGCAGGCCCCTATGCTTATCAGCGGAGGGCTGTATATATGGGCTGACCTTGACGTCATTACCGAAGCGACATCGAGTGAGGCTAGTGCATAATGGCAGTCCCCTTCGCACATCGACAGAGAGATATCGACTGAGGAATGTGCACATGGGTTGGCCCCTACTTGAATCGTCTGGGTGACATGGGCTAACCCCTATGTACATTAATCAAGCAAAAGTGACAATACTCGCACACAAAGGCATCCCTTGCGCGCTGTATGCAAACCCCTGCACACATCGGGAAAGTAACATCGACCAAGGCTGGCGCACATGTGTAGGTCCTTAGGCGCATCGTTGTGGCAACATCGGCATACTTATATGCCTGTCAACCAAGTAACATCGGTTGAGGCTCACGCACAACTGCAGGTCCCTACGTGATATTTGCATAACATTTCATACATTGGCCAATCGACATTTGTCAAGGCTTATGCACAACTTAGGTCAAGGCCTATGCAGAATGTGTAACGACCCATAAAATATATAAGTGAAACTAGAGTGTAACGACTTTGTGTTGAGTTTGTAGTGAGGTTTCATGTTGTATAATGTTGTCCCGAGCCTTGTTTGATGGAATTTGGTGAGTTAACGTCAAGGTACGTGATAGACTCCGTAGTTGAAAGGCCCTTGTTAATGTTGGTTAAGGGTTGCATGGGAAAGTTCCAAGCCAAGGGGGCAAGGCCTAAGCCAAAGACCAAGGATTGCCGAACCTTGGCCAAGCACTGTCCCAAGTCCACGAACCACTTCACGGTCAGTGGCCTTGACCACGGTCTGTAGAATTGGTCGTGAAGGTCACTTGGTGGCATGGGAGGCAAGGCACTTTGGCCAAGCTACCGCCCAAACTTCACGGACCACTCCACGGCCAGTGGTCTTGACCACGGCCTGTAGAAGTGGCCGTGAAGATGCCTTGGAATCTTGGGGCTTGGCAACGCAAAGGAGCACACTGCCTAGGGGACCACGGACACCACTACGAGCAGTGGTGCCCCTCACGACCCGTCAAAGTGGGCGTGGTCCCTGATGGTACTGCCCCAACTAGGGAGTTTTAAGTAATTTCATTTTAAGTTGCATTGATGAGGGGTATTTTTAAATAGATATATATCATATATATATAGTTTTAAGTCTTTTAACACCTATTTTACCCCATTATTCTAAACACCCAAACCAAAACCCCAAGCTCTTCCTCTCTCAATATTTTTCTCTCTAACTCAAGGTAGAAGAAGAAGTGCGAGCTAGGGTTTGGATTCAAGGATTTCTTCATCAAATTTCTTGGGGAATCTTAGTAAAGTTATTGTGATCCTTCATCTAGGGTTAGCTTTCACCCTAGAGTCAATTTCAAAGAAGTTTTCAAAGTTTTCAAGTTCATGAAAAACCTAGGGATTTACTCAATCTCATGGGTTCTTTCCTCAAATGATTTCAAATGGTTACCAATGCCATATATATATATATTGTATTGGTGTTTATTTGATGATTTATGATGAAAATACTCTATGAACCCATGATTTCTCTCAACTCCTATATTGTCCCTCTATGAAGTAGGTTTGTTGATTATGAATGCTTATGATTGTAAAATGTCTAAATTGCTTTGGGTTATGGAATTATATTATTATCTATACCATAATTATGATAAATTGTTGGTGTTTTGATGATTTGAGATTTATGGCCTTGAAGGCAAGTTATGACTAACTGTTCATGTTGTTGTAGAATTGTGCTTGACCTATTGATGCACTTGAAAGGTGGAGGTGTTTACTTACTAAGTATATGAATGTGAATTCAATGAAGTTAAGGTGATCATGTCTTGAAGGTATTTGTGTTATTATTGAAAGGCTAATTCCTAATTTGACACTCATGAATGATGATGATAGAATATGAAGGGCTTCTATGATGTAATGTTCTTACTTGAAGTGGTAGGCTTAGGCATCCTTTCTTGTATAATGAATGTGTCTCGACTTGATGAATATGAATCGATAGGCTATGGCATTCCTTTCATATACGACTAATGAATGTGTCTTGACTTGATGCATATGAATTGATAGGCTTAAGGCATTATTTTCATAAATGATCTAATGTAAAGAAGACTCTAGAATCGATAGGCTAATGGAATTCCTTTCTTAATGAGTTAATGTACCGTGAATCGATAGGCTTATGGCATCCCTTTTAAGAGTATAAGAATGTAATGAGGAATCATGAACCGATAGTCTTATGGCATTCTTTTCATGAGGATTCTAGAGCTATCCTTGAATGTACCATGGATCGATAGGCTAATAGCATTCCTTCCTTGGGTAATGATGTATCATGGGTCGATGGGCCTATGTCATTCCTCCCTAGTACACTAATGTAATGTGAATGAAATAATCTATGGGAATGTAGGCTAAGCACCGAGTGGATATGGTTAGATGGAAACTCTCCCAATGTTAAGTTAGAGTTCCAAGGAACATCTTCCTATCCCATAACTATGAGCCTACATAGGATATTAGCTAGTGGATTCCATCTGAGATAATGTTACCATTCTACCTTAGGCAAGTGGAACACCTCTTTACAGTGTGGGGATATATGACACTGGATTCTATGTCTAGCTTGGATGGTCTATGTCGGTTAAATGCTTATTCCCACCATGTGAGATGTGCATTATGGTTTCTTGAGAGGTTCTATGAAGTGTAGGTGGTAGTATGGGATGCCATCTATACATTGTACGAGTAGGCTTTGATAGGTTCATAGTGAGTTCTCTAAATCTTAATGACTAATGTATGAAGGTCCCCTAAATAAACTAACTGAAGAATGTTGACTCTGAAATGCTTAATATGATATGCATGCTATACTTGGGTTAGATTATGAGCTATTTTCCCTTGCCATGCCTTATGAAATGTTATGTCCCTTATGTATGGATATGGAGTAAAGGTGAAAAGGAATTAATGGTAAGTTCACTTCAAAGTGCTCTTAATATGGTGCCTTGGTGTGGATGGTGGTATGGGACGTTATCCATACATTTCACAAGGTATAGCATGAGGGTTACTTGAAGTGAAGGTCTAAGGAAAAAGGTAATGGTTTACATGTTGATATTGTTCATATGTGATATTATGACTTGTATGATGATTATACTTGTATTGTATGTCTCTTATGCTATTGTACATGGTATTTCAAAAAAGTGGCATGATGCATGGTTTCCAACAAAAATGTCCCTTTTAAAGCATGTTTTTGCATGGTCATCATGGTGTGCTAACCCATATTTCTCTTATTTTACTACAAGTGTAGGTTCCGGTAAGTGATTGCTTCTAGCTAGATAGAAGTGCTTGGATTGCTACTCCTCCAAGGCTAAAGTGGTACGTCCGCATAGATCGAGGACAAGTGTATTTTTGAAGTTTATTTCCTTTTTCATGTAATAGACAATTCTAGTTCTTTTGATTGTAAAGGGCTATGTCCCTACTTTAGTTTCAAGTACATTGTTAAGATGGCCATTTGAGACTTAGACTTCTGTTGTGTCTTTTGAAAGATTTACATGAAGTTTTTGATAGTTTGGATTTAAGTAAGTTTTAATTCCTCACTATTTCTTTATATCGAATGTTATGAATACTAAGAGGATTGTACGAGACCCCTTCGGGGTCAAGTACGTCGTGTCGTATCCGAGGCCTAGACTCGGGTCGTGACAAACTTGGTATTAGAGCATAAGATTTTGGAAATGGTTTTAGGGTTGATGTATCACAAGCCACGTCTAGTAGAGTTTTGTTCATCGGTGTGAGTCGCGACACATCTATGAGCGAGAGGCTATAAGACGTTAAAAAGTTACACTTCTTTCGTATTCTTGAAGTAGTGCCATAGAGTTTAGCTCTATAAGTATCCTTTTCCTAACCTTTCTCTTTTGTGTATTGGATATGAATACAAGGGCTAACCCAAGAAGGATGGAAGAAGATATTGTAAATGAGGGAGTTCCTCAACAAGGTCTTCAAGGTGACCAAGTTCCTCTTGGCAATCAAGAGAATGAAGTTCTGGTGGATCTCCCG
Source organism: Solanum tarnii x Solanum tuberosum (assembly GCA_029582315.1). Taxonomy (NCBI): domain Eukaryota; kingdom Viridiplantae; phylum Streptophyta; class Magnoliopsida; order Solanales; family Solanaceae; genus Solanum; species Solanum tarnii x Solanum tuberosum. The sequence continues at coordinate 30,133 of JAJONS010035114.1, forward strand.
GCCATGATCAATGATGAGATTAGGACGGCTTTTGTAACCTTAGCTCAAGCCATGAACACTCAAGCTAATCGAGATGTGGGGCCCAAGCTGAATGCAAATGAGTGTCGTGGCCTCAAAGTTGAGAGACTTTGTGAGGATGAATCCTCCGATATTTCTTGGCTCTAGAGTGGGAGAGGATCCCCAAGAATTCTTGGATGAAGTATATAAGATAGGCAATGCTATGGGGATAATTTCTAGGGAGAAAGCGGTGTTGGCTTCCTATCAATTGAAAGAGGTTGCCCAAGTGTGGTTCACTCAATGAAAAAGCAATAGGCCTTTAGAAGAGGGTCCTATAGAATGGGAGAAGTTTAAGGGAGCATTCCTTGGTAGGCACTTTCCCCGGGAGAAGAGGTAGTGTAAGGTTGAGGAGTTTATTAATCTTAAGCAAGGAAGCATGAATGTGGAAGAGTACTCCTTGAAATTTACCCTATTGCCTAAGTATGCTCCATCCTTGGTGTCTAACCTTAGGGATGAGATGAGTAGGTATGTGACGGGTATATCAGACCTAGTTGAGGAAGAGTGTCATACGGCGATGCTCCATAATGATATGGACATTTCTAGACTTATGGTGTATGATCAATCTATTGAGGAGTCTAACCTTAAGAGGATGAATAGTGATTTGAAGAGGTATAGGCCCAATGAGCAAGGTCAATCTAGGTCCAAGAAGAGGTCTTATAATCAAGATTCCTCAATGATTAAAAATGATAGGGTGTCTAACCCTAAATCTCAAGGGGGTAATTGAAGCGGTTCTTCTTTTGAGAGGCCTAGATGTGTCAAGTGTGGGAAGCAACATTTGAGTAAGTGCCTTGCCGGCACGGATGGGTGTGTTGGGTGTGGAAAGAAGGGTCATAAGATGAGAGATTGTCCAACACTCATGGCAAAGGGGAGAGAGACCAAACAAGCTTCTCATGATAGCCTGTATCTTGATGCTCCAAAGAGAAACGTTTGTATGCACTTCAAGCCAATGAGGGCAAAGGAGCTAATCCAGATGAAGGCACCGATAAGTGATAGTTCCTTATGGTTATGAATGTCTTGTTGAGGCTGTTATGTTGTTTTTCATGTTAGCCTTAGTTGCGTTTACTCCCAAGTGGGGGATGATAAGTTGAGTAGTAAGGTTGTTGAGAATATTGATATCCTTATCTCTTTCCTTCTATTCTTATTCAAGCTTGAGACCAAGAGTTCCTTGTAGCTTGTTTCATGTTTTCGAGTCATGTGTGAATTTGAGTTTCCATGGTCTCCTTATGTTATGCATGTTCTAGTTGAATTCTTGTTTAAATGAGAAAATGAGTTTTCATGCTTTATGTTCTTCATGATGATGTGCATTTGATATGAGTTGTCCATATGCTTCATGAGGTGAATTGTTGAACATGCCTAAATGTACTTTTGAGAGTTATTCCATATTGTGTATTATGATGTTGTGTTGAGAATGGTGCGAGCTGGAGAATGAAAGTTCCTCCAACGAAATAAGAAATGATGATGTTTTGTGCATGATGAGTTTGTAGAAGTAGTTCCTACTTTCTTGTATTTGCATTGAGCTTGATGATGTGAAATTGATGTTTCCTCTTATGGTTATGCATTTATATTGATATGTCATACATGATGGATTGCTAGTTTTGAGTTGTTAACCCCCTTTAATGTGTTTAAAAGTGTCATTGGAGGACAAATGTTCCTAAGTGGGGGATAATGAAACGACCCGTAAAATGAATAAGTGAACTAGAGCCTAACGACTTTGTGTAGAGTTTGTAATGAGGTTTCATGTTGTGTAATATTGTCCCAAGCTTTGTTTGATGGATTTTAGTGAGTCAACGTCATGGTACGTGATAGACTCCGTAGTTGAAAGGCCCTTGTTAATGTTGGTTAAGGGTTGCAACGGAAAGTGCCAAGCCAAGGGGGCAGGCCTAAACCAAAGGCCAAGGCTTTCCCAACCTAGGCCAAGCACTGTCCCAAATCCATAGACCACTTCACGGTCAGTGGCCTTGACCACGGTCCGTAGAAGTGGCTGTGAAGGTCAATTGGTGGCATTAGAGGCAAGGCACTTTGGCCAAGCTACTGCCCAAACTTCATGGGGTCAGTGGCCTTGACCACGGCCCGTACAAGTGGCCGTGAAGATGCCTTGGCATCTTGGGACTTGTCAAGGCAAAGGAGCACACTGCCTATGGGACCACGGGCATCACCACGAGCTATAGTGCCCCTCACAACCTGTCAAATTGGGCGTGGTCCCTGACGGGGCTGCCCCAACTAGGGAGTTGTGGGGTCGTTTTATATATATATAGTTTTAAGTCTTTTAACACCTATTTTACCCCATTATTCTAAACACCCAAATCGAAACCCCAAAGTTCTTCCTCTCTCTATATTTCTCTTGTTAACTAAAGGAAGAAGAAGAAATGATAGCTAGGGTTTTGATTCAAGGCTTTCTTCATCAAATTTCTTGGGGATTCTTAGTAAAGGTATGGCGATCCTTCATCTAGGGTTAGCTTTCACACTAGAATCAATTTCAAAGAAGTTTTCAAAGTTTTCAAGTTCATGAAAAACCTAGGGTTTTATCCAATCTCATGGGTTCTTTCCTCAAACGATTTCAAATGGTTACTAATGTCATATATAGATTGTATTGGTGTTTAATTGATGATTTATGATAAAAAAATACTCTATGAACCCATGATTTCTCTCAATTCCTATATTGTGCTTTTATGAAGTGGGTTTGTTGATTATGAGCGCTTATGATTGTAAACTGTCTAAATTGCTTTAGGTTATGGAATTGTATTATTATCTATGCGTTCATTATGGTAAATTGTTGGTGTGTTGATGATTTGAGATTTATGGCCTTGAAAGCAAGTTATGACTAAATGTTCATGTTGTAGTAGAATTGAGCTTGACCTATTGATCCACTTGAAAGGTGGAGGTGTTTACTTACTAAGTATATGAATGTGAATTCAATGAAGTTAAGGTGATCATGTCTTGAAGGTATTTGTGTTATTATTGAAAGTCTAATTCTCAATTTAACATTGATGAATGATGATGATAAAATGTGAAGGGCTTCTATGATATAATGTTCTTACTTGAAGTGGTAGGCTTAGGCATCCTTTCTTGTATAATGAATGTGTCTCAACTTGATGAATATGAATCGATAGTCTATGGCATTCCTTTCATATACGAGTAATGAATGTGTCTTAACTTGATGGGTATGAATTGATAGGCTTAAGGCATTCTTTTCACAAATGATCTAATGTAAAGAAGACTCTAGAATCGATAGGCTAATGGCATTCCTTTCTTAATGAGTTAATGTACCATGAATCGGTAGGCTTATGGAATCCCTTTCATGAGTATAATAATGTAATGAGGAATCATGAATCGATAGGCTTATGGCATTCCTTTCATGAGGATTCTAGAGCTATCCTTGAATGTACCATGGATTGATAGGCTTATAGCATTCCTTCCTTGGGTAATGATGTATCATGGATCGATACACCTAGTGAATTTCTCCCTAGTACACTAATGTAATGTGAATGAATAATCTATGGGAATGTAGGCTAAGCACCGAGTGGTTATGGTTAGATGGAAACTCTCCCAATGTTAGGTTAGAGTTCCAAGGAACATCTTCCTATCCCATAGGCAAGCGCAACACCTCTTTACTGTGTGGGGATATATGACACCGGATTCCATGTCTAGCTTGCATGGTTTATGTTGGTTAAATGCTTATTCCCATCATGTGAGATGTGCATTATGGTTTCTTGAGAGGTTCTATGAAGTGTAGGTGGTAGTATGGGATGCCATCTATACATTGTACGAGTAGGCTTTGATAGGGTCAAAGTGAATTCTCTAAGTCTTAATGACTAACGTATGAAGGTCCTCTAAATGAAGTAATTGAAGAATGTTGACTCTTAAATGCTTAATGTGATATGCATGCTATACTTGGGTTAGATTATGAGATATTTTCCCTTGTCATGCCTTATGAAATGTTATGTCTCTTATGTTTGGATATGGTGTAAAGGTGAAAAGGAATGAATGGTAAGTTCACTGCTAAGTGACCTTAATGTGGTGCCTTGGTGTGGATGATGGTATGGGATGCTATCCATACATTGCACAAGGTATAGTATGAGGGTTACTTGAAGTGAAGGTCTAAGGAAAAAGGTAACGATTTACATGTTGATATTGTTCAAATGTGATATTATGACTTGTATGATGATTATACTTGTATTGTATGTCTCGATGCTATTATACATGGTATTTCAAAAAACTGGCATGATGCATGGTTTCCAACCAAAATGTCCCTTTTAAAGCATGTTTTTGCATGGTCATCATACTTAGTACATTTTTGTTTGCTAACCCATATTTCTCTTATTTTACTACAAGTGTAGGTTCCGGCAAGTGATTGCTTCTAGGTAGATCGAAGGGCTTGGATTGCCATTCCTCCAAGGCAAGAGTGGTACGTCCTCATAGATTGAGGACACGTGTCTTTTAAAGTTTATTTCCTTTTTCATGTAATAGACAATTCTAGTTCTTTTGATTGTAAAGGGTCGTGTCCCTACTTTAGTTTCAAGTAC
>JAJONS010035115.1:0-10923 GCA_029582315.1 Solanum tarnii x Solanum tuberosum
CAATGCAAATGACATGTTCACACAAATAATGAGGAGATGACCATTTTCATAACATTGCACAATTCACAACAAGACAATCAGGATACAACATCAACAATAATTCAACAAGCCTTTCAAACAATTCTCAACACATCACACAAACAATGGATCACATTGCCTTTTATTACCCCTTTTTCATCATTAGGATTAATTAATGTAGACAAGTCAATCCATCACTAAGCCTCATTACCCTAAACACATATTACAAGGAAATACATGAATTCCATACACTTAACAAGGGTTTAGAAATCCACTTGCCTTAATTAATTGAACAATCACTCCGGGTCTCAAGTCTTCCCATCTCGTTGAACTTCCAATTCAAAGCAATCTATTCAAGTAAATAATCACAGTAAGATTTTGAAACTAACAACACTCATATTACTATAGGTTTAGCCTAGACCCAAAAACTCACCAAATTTATAATCAAGTTCCTAAGTTTCAAGCCTAGGGTTAAGTTTCAACTTCTTTCCAATATCATAAATCTAAGGGTATTCACATAATATCATACATCTAACACTTAATGACATGTACCAATATATCAAAACTTGAATCATAATTTTGTATTAATAAGAAAACCAACGAAACAATGACATCAATTACACTAGGAAACCACTGTTTCAAACCCCAATTTGATATACCCTATATTCCTAACTATTAATTCCATCATGTCATCCAATCATGGCCTCAACCCTTCCAAAATTTGATTGGCCAACACCTAAAACACCTACTTCCTTCATTTACATTAAAATCTTGAATATATATATACGACCTGCCAATTCTTTATTCCAACAACCCCCTTTCAATTTAACGCTAACATAATATTATTATATACATATATATGTAGCATTTAATGATAGCATAAGCACTATAAAGAGCAATTAATGCATGCATAGAGAAATTGAAACTTCAGTTGAAGTTTTACCTAAAGCGGTTCGTAATTGGCGATGTTGTAACCCTTCGTCCGTTCCTTCTTTCTTTTGTTTATTTCTTTTCTGAATTAATTAGTACTAAAAGTGATAAATTTTAGGATACCCACTTATTTTATTATATATGGGTCAAATAGTATAGGGTCTTAAATAAGTTATCACTTTAGTCCATTAACTATCGATTAAGTCAATTATCTACAATTACGCATCAATTAATTAACTATAGTTAAAAGAATAGTTTAAAATTCTTAAACCAACTTTACTTATTGATTATAAATTACTCGGAAAAAAACTATTGGGAGGGGTAAAACGGTAATTTTGAAAAAAATTCTAAAAATGACTTTCCGGGTCATTACAATATATTTGAATTTGGAGAGTCGGTCAATTTTTAATTGTTTTAAATATTAAAAGTTATTAATTTTTGTATTATATATATTTTAAATTATTAAGTTGTTAATTATTATGATTCACAATATTATTTACGTCATATGTGATACAAATAGAATTTAGAGAGTCGGTCAATTTTTAATTGTTTCAAATATTAAAAGTTCTTAATTATTGTATTATATATCTTTTAAATTTTTAAGTTATTAATTATTATAATTTACATTATTATTTACCTCAGTTTCAAATAATGTATGTTACTTCATCTATCCTATTTATGTGGCACTAATCGAATTTTTGACTTACAAATACAAATATTTTCATTGAAATTTCATTAATTAATTGATTGTTCAGTGTAATTTTTCTTTCTTATACAATTAATTGAAACTAATTGAATATAACACAATAATGGGTTAAAAGGAAAAGATTGATGGATAGTGCCTTAATTTTAAAAATCAACTTTCTTTCCATACACTACTTTATTTACCCTAGAATAATATAAGAAATTTTTAAAAGTAGAATTCAAAACTAAAAAGGGTCACAGTTCCTTTGCACAAGTAAACTCCAAATCATTTTTATTTTTTTGGTATTTCTCCGAAATGTTAAATAAATAATTTAAATTATAATTTCATGTAGCACATAGTAGAAAGCACAGAGCAATATATCGTCAACATAAGCTAACATCGAATATGACCTGGATAAATTTAAAAGGCATTACAAAACTTCTTACAAAATCTAAAGAAATTAACTTAAGCTTCATATTATAACATTTATCATAATATGCATTAAATATAGGAAACTGCGAGACCAACATAAATTTAGATGGTTTCGAAAAGTTAAAATATGTGCATTCACACACTCAAATTAAAACTTTTTAGATGAATTTAAGAAAAGTAGACAAATTGTCATGAAATCTTGAATTATTATAATAAAAAGGTAAAAAATATGTGAAATCGCATGTTCAAATTAATATTTTCTTAGAAGAACTTAAGTGGAGTAAACAATAAAATTGCCATAAAATCTTGAATCACTGTAATTAAAAAGTCGTGAGTATACCATTTAGTTGTAATAGGAGAGTTCTTGTTTTCATTTTAATTTCTTGTTATGAAATCAACTTTTACCTATATTTTTGAGTCACAAACTTTAAAACAGTTTTCAAAGTTATACAATATCAATCATTAATCATGTTCTTGAACAAATTTAATCTAAAAAAATATACATCATAAAAGAAATTGAAATAAAATACCATCTTTTAATATATTATTACCTCACATTAATAGAATTAATTAAGAATTATAAAAATTGAAAGTGAATGAAGACATGAATATATATTAAAATCTCTAATAAAGAAGACAATTATGGAGGGAGGTGAAAAATTGATTGAATTGAATAAATATTTTTTTAATTATAAAAAATTAAATAAGTAAATAAATTTTTCTCCCATCTTTTAAGATATGCAAAATTAAATAATGAAAGTTATGAATATGAAAGATTAGATAGTTATGAGTATTTTATTAATATAATTAAGACTATATCATTTATAAATATGTAGAGGTGTGAGTTATAAAGATGAATTTCTTATATTAATTAATTGTAAAAATAAAAAATAAAAATCAAAAAAAGGAGAAAAAAGAGAGATAAAAATAACTTTGCTTATATATGATTTTATATATATAATAACATTTACATTTGTAATATTTTAATTACGATAATATTTAACCCTAATCTTTGCCTACACGTCGGAAGCCATGGCCATGATGGCCGTTGGCCAGCCACCGCCACTGGAGGTTGGGCCACCACTGCACATCCTATCCAACACTGGACAAACTTCAACAATATCTTTTGCCAATACAATAAAACCCAATAAACCCACCCACAAGCCCATACCTATGAAACAAGTTACATACCTGCATGGAGAACCTAGAGTGATTTGGGAGGAGGATAAAGTTGATCAGATGATTGTAAACGAAGATCTACAATATGCAGTAATAGGAAAATTTTCCTATGGATGGCCGGAGATACATGAACTGAGGAGATTGATACCAAAGCAGTGTGGACTAAAGGGAGAAGTAAATATTGGTTTGTTGGCCAATAGATACGTCCTAATCCGTGCAACAGAGATGGAAGACTATGTCAAATTGCTTTCAAAACCACAATTTTATATATCCCACCAACACTGGACCTATCCCATGAAAACCCTTAAATGGGACCCTCTATTTAACCCGGAGTAGGAGACTTCAATAGCAATTGCATGGATCTATTTTCCTTCACTCCCACCAAATTTTTATGGTAAAGAAGCAATATTTTCGTTGGCTGCAGCAGTAGGAAAGCCTCTACAAGTGGATCTGGCCACAAAGAATAAAACTCGACCAAGTTGTGCAAGGGTCAAAGTGGAGGTCGATTTATTAGGGGAATTTCCAATGAGAATAAATATTGGTATGAGAATGAAGACAGGAGAAATCAAAGAGAAATGGATTGTGATCAAGTACGCTTACGTGCCAAAGTACTGTAATAGTTGCAAACTTCAGGGGCACAATGAAAAGAATGTTTTATTCTTCACCCTGAACTATATCCAAAGGAGGAGGAAGATGAGGAAAAAAACAAGGACAATACTAATGAGGACATAATAGAAAACATCAAAGCTGGACAGACATGTCACAAACAAGGGGAAGGGGGAAGCTGTGATAACAAAGGAAAAGAAAAAAAAGGTGAAGAGGAATTCCAAGTGCAAAAGATTAAAAAAATTCCTAAGCGAGGCAGACAGTATCACAAAGACAGAGTGGAGATGGTATGGCATCCACGACCAGAGCAGCATAAGGGCCAAATGATACAAATAACAAACAAATTTGGAACTTTAACAGATAACTAGGAAGATGGAGTGGGAGAGGGGGAATTAAGAAGTGCTGAGCCAAGACTTGGAGGAGAAACAGAGGGAATAAAGGCATTTAGTGAAGAACAGACTCTTGCCACTAGTTCAGAAGGGGAGAAGGCACAAAATAGTGAACAACATCAGTCACTCCAGATAAAAGGGGACAAAAGTAACAACATTCAAGAGAGACAGGTGGAAATTACCACAGTAGATAACCAAAAGAAGGGAGAAAGAACACCAGGTAGCAACAATTCTAAGACAAAAGGAGGAGAATCACAAGAAACTTATATCAGCCCTATACAGGTCACAAACAAAGCAGAAAGAGAACATGAACTGTTAAACAGTTCTCAAGAGCGAAAGGAAGACTTAATTGTGAATTGAGAGAACACAAGGCAGATACAAAGCATGGATAAAGGGGTCATTACTCCACAACAAGCATAAAAAATACATCAGATGACACCAGCAGAGATAGATAAAAGAAGGCAGGACGAAGAAGATGAAAGCCTTGAAGGAATCATAGATGACATAAGCAGAAAATGGGATTTATCCCCTAGGCAATCTGAACAGCTCAAAGGGAAGAACAAGAAAGGCACAAAGCAATATGTTTGGCCAACATATGTTAACACAGGGAGTAAAAACGGTTCCACCTCAATTTCTCAATGATTGACAAAGTATTATTTTGGAATATTAGGTCTGTGAAAACTCAAAATTCATTTGAGAGACTAATAAACCTGAACATGAGATATCATTACTCATACATAGCAATTCTTGAACCTTTCCAAAGCTCTTCTGAGTTGGATAGTTACAAAAGAAGACTGGGTATGCAGAATGCTAAAGTAAATAAATCAGCAAAGATATGGATCTTCTGGAGTGACAAATGGGAGGAAGAGAATTATAAGGACACCCTACAACAGCTCACAATTAAGTTCAAATTAAGGGGCACAAGTGACAGATTTATGGCGACAGTTATATATGCAAGGTGCAGTGCTTTAGAGAGACTAGAGCTATGGGAAGATTTTGGAAGATATTGCCGATAATAGTCACATACCTTGGATTGTTGGGGGAGATTTTAATGCTATTTTGGATGAGTCAGAAAAGTTGGGAGGCCTGCCTATCACACATAATGAAATTACAGAATTTGCACAATGTGTCAGTACATGTGCTTTGACTGAGATAAAGTTTACAGGCAACAGTTATACCTGGTGGAATGGCAGAATAGAGGAAGATAGTATTTTCAAAAGGCTAGACAGAATTTTTGGTAATGTTGAATTCATGAACCTACTTCCAGAAAGTGGGGTGCAACATCTAATTAGACAGGGATCAGATCATGCACCTCTACATTTGACTTGTAGCACCAATCAAGAGATAGCAATCAAACCTTTCAGGTTTTTGAATTTTTGGACTAAACACCCAAATTTTAAGGAACAAGTGGAGATCAGTTAGGGAGAGGAAATCACAGGATCACCATTTACCATAGTTCAAACTAAGATGAAAAGAGTGAAGTCTACATTGGTAAAATGGAGTAAGGACATCTTTGGAAATATTTTGCAAAGGATTGCCACACTGGAGGATGTAATCAAAATGAATGAAATTCAGTTGGAAGTTTCACCAACAGAGGAAAATAGATCAACTTTGAATAAAGCCAATGCAGAGCTAAAAAGTTATCTGAAGATAGAGGAGGAGTATTGGAAACAAAAAGCTGGGATGAACTGGTTTCAAGAGGGGGAGAAAAATACCAAATTCTTTCATTCTTATGTCAAAGGGAGAAGAAAAAAGCTAGTGATATCAGAAATAAAAACCAGACAAGGGGACTTGATTACTTCTACCCAGAATATTGGTGAGGAAGTTGTGGCTGTTTTTCAAGAACAGTTCAAGGAGAATCAGGAGATAATGGACTACTCCATGCTACAAAATATTCCTAGATTAATAAAGGCAGAGCAGAATGTGGAGATGGAAAGGATGCCTACAGAAGATGAAGTTAAACAGGTGGTGTTCTCTTTGAATGGAGAAAGTGCAAGTGGTCTAGATGGTTTTTCAGGACAATTCTTCCAGAACTGTTGGGACATAATAGGGAAAGACATCACTAACATGGTCAGAGCCTTTTTTTGTGGACCAGAGCTGCCAAGGTACATTACCCGATCCCAAAAAAGGAGGTGATAGGGACTTTTGAGGATCTAAGGGCCATAAATTTAAGCACTTTTGCCAATAAAATCATTTCTAAAGTACTACAGGAGAGAATGGGGCATGTCCTACCAGAGATCATATCAACAAACCAAACAGGTTTTGTTAGGGGAAGAAGCATCACAGAGAATGTACTTCTCGCTCAGGAAATTGTCAGAGACATTCATAAAAGGGACAAACTACACAATGTGGTGGTGAAACTGGACATGACAAAAACATATGATAGAGTATCTTGGAAGTATCTCCTCAAGGTTCTAAGGTGTTTTGGTTTGTCTGAAAGAATCATAGACATGGTACTAAGGTTGATCAGCAATAACTGGTACTCAGTGCTAATGAATGGACAATCTTTTGGTTTTTTCCAATCTTCCAGAAGTCTTAAACAAGGAGATCCACTATTACCTCTCTATTCATAATAGCAGCATAAGTTCTATCAAGGAGTTTGAACAAACTATATGAAGATCCCGAGTTCAAAGGTTATGGGATGCCTAAATAGAGCCCTAGAATAGACCATTTATCCTATGCAGATGACACTATCCTGTTTTGTTCTGGACAGCCTACCTCCATAAGGAAGATGATGATGGTTTTGAAAAATTATGAATTAGTGTCTGGGCAATTGATCAACCTAGATAAGAGCTTGGTGTATCTACATGAGAAAGTTCCAATAGGGGTGAGCTTCCAAATAAGAAGAATTACAGGATTAAGAATGGGTTCTTTCCCATTCACTTATCTAGGTTGTCCTCTTTTCTATGGGATGAAGAACCAATCTCACTTTGAAGGTATCATACAGAAGGTGGCTAAGAGAATCCATTCATGGCAGAATAGATTTCGATCCTTTGGGGGAAGATACATCCTAATAGCACATATTCTACAATCAATGCCAATATATATGTTATCAGCCATGAACCCTCCAAAATGAGTCATTAGCCAATTGCATAAGCTGTTTGCAAAATTTTTCTGGGGTAGCTCAACTTGAGCTAAAATTAAGCACTGGATATCCTGGAAGAAAATGTGTTATCCTAAGGGTGAAGGAGGACTAGGTTTCAAATCATTGCAGGATATGGTAGGAGGTTTTTTTGCAAAGCTTTGATGGAATTTTAGAACTTCAACATCCTCTTTGTGGGTTACTTACATGTGGAACAAGTATTGTAAGAAGGTCCATCCAGTATTGACAAAGGGGCAGGGATCTTCTCATGTATGGAAAAAAATGATCTCTGTTAGAGAAGAGGTAGAACATAACATATGGTGGCAGGTGAAGACTGGCAACTCTAGTTTTTGGTTTGACAACTGGACAAAACAAAGGGCACTGTATTTTGTAGAAGGAGATACTGCCATTGAAGAGGAATTAGAAGTCAAAGATTTTGTGATAGCAGGGAACTGGGATGAAATAAAGTTGTTGACAAAACTATCCCCGGAGATGACAGACTACATTCTAGAAAGCATAAAACCCCCAATCACAGGGAATGAAATTGATCAACCATGGTGGATGGGAAACCCCCAAGGAAGTTTCACAGTCAAATCTGCTTGGCAATTGATGAGACAAAAGAAAGAGTGCAGAAAAGACTTTGAGTTTCTTTGGTGTAAGGAATTGCCATTCAAGGTGAACTTCTTCCTTTGGAGGGTTTAGAACAGGAGGATTGCCACAGATGATAACCTCAAGAGAATGAAAATACCTATTGTTTCAGGATGTTGGTGCTGTGAGATAAGAAAGGAGGAGGAGACCATGTCACACCTTTTTCTAACAGCCCCTATAGCCATTAGGCTATGGAGGCAGTTTGCTACTTGTGCAGGTATAAACATGGAAGAAATGCATCTTCAACAATTGATTACCACCTGGTGGAAACATGAAGGTCCACCAAAATTGAAGAAGATATATCAAGCTATCCCAGCACTGCTAATCTGGACACTATGGAAGCGGAGAAACACGATAAAATATGACATCAACACTACATACAGTACCATGGTCATACAAATTCAGGATTTGGTGAGAAAATTGGTAAAGGTGTTATACCCATGGATTAGATTGGAGAAAAGGGAATGGCCAGCTATTATCAACAAGCTTAAGGACTACAGGCCAAACTACACTACCACGAGGTCACATGGAACTTACCTGAGACATATAAATTTAAATGCAACACAGATGGTACATGTAGAGGAAATCTAGGTATGAGTTCCTATGGTTTCTGCATCAGGGATGACAAAGGTGACCTAGTGTATACCAGAGCCAGGGGTATAGGAGAGGCTACTAACATTGAGGCAGAATCCATGGCAATATATGATGCTTTGGAATTCTGCCATGAAAATGATTTTAAAGATATCATGATAGAGACAGACTTATTAGGATTACAGAAAATGATTCAAAAACAATGGAAAGTGCCATGGGAGATAGTGGAGAGAATTGAAAACATAAGCGATAGACTGCATCAGTTAAATTCCCAAGTTAAACATATATTCAGGGAGGGGGAATAGTGTAGCAGATGCTTTAGCCAATACAGTCATAGAAATACAATCAACAGAGGAGTATCACAGCTTTCAGGAATTGCCAATCAACATGGAAAAGTCACAAATCCCTAGCCTAAGGATCCGAAGCAGGAAAATCAATGTACAACAGGAGTAATATTGAAAACAAACAAGACAATAGTGTTGGAAATTACAAGATGGGATCTATGAATCAAATAGAGGCATCAACATTGATGGGTAGTAGAGTCTTGTACGACAACAAACATTCAACAAACCGGCAAGAAATTAACTTGACACATAGATATGACCATCTGGAAAGGAGCAACAATAGTGAACATATGAGAAAAGATACACACTGGAAAGAAGAGGGTTTTGGCTTACTAGATCGGAAATCTTCCTCCGACTTCTTGAAGATAAATCCGACCATGGCACAACAAAGATACATCATAAGAGCAGCATTTCCTGGAGAAAATCCCATCAACAACATGGCGGCAACACTTCAACAAATGGAACAGATACAGAGGAAGGGGAAGACAAAGCCTACAGTACTTCGTACTCATCTTAGAAGTAGATATTTTTTGTTTGTTTCCTTTTTGGGCCACTTAGCTTGGACACATTAATTGTGATTTTGGTCTATTCTTAATAAACCCGGTCCATGGACCGATAAAGCTATTTAAAAAATAAAAAAATAAAAAAATAAATTAAAAATTAAAAATTAAAAAAATAAATAAATATATATATATATATAAATGAGTGACGAAAGAGAAAATGTAAGTGTAGTTATTTTCAGAAAATTTTAAAAGCATAATTATTTTGAAAAAAAACGGAAAATAAAGAATGAGAAAGAGAAATCTTAGGAAGATATAAATAGTGTAGTAATAATGAGGAAAGAGAAAAGTTAAGTGTACCTATTTTTCTGATTTTTTTTTAAAGAACAAATTAAGGGGGGAAAAATTGACAAAAAATATAAATGGCAATCCTAGCCAAAGAGAGGTGCCACATCACATTAGATTTTTATCATCCAACTTTATAATGTCTCTTAAATATTTAAGTTGTTCATTATTGTGATTTATAGTATTTTTATTATGTCAGTTTCAAATAATTCATGTTACTTTCTCTGTCCTAATTTATGAGACATCAATAGAATTTTGAAAGTCAACCAAATTTATTATATGTTTTAAAAATATCTTAAATTGTTAATTATTGTGATTTATAGTATTTTTACATCATTTCAAATAATATATGTTATTTTGTGTGTCTTCATTTACGTGTCACTGTTAGAATTTTGAGAGTCAACCTAATTTTTTTATATGTCATCTAAATATTGTAAATTTCTAATTATTGTGATTTATACATATTTTAAATAATTTTTAAATATATAAAAGATTTTTTTTAAAAGTAAGACAAATTAATTAAGATGAAGAAAATATAAATTTGATATGAATTCTAGAAAAAACTATTAACAATATAAATTTGATATGAATTCTAGAAAAAACTATTAACTCTATATCATTCTACACGAGAAAGGAATATAAAGAAAATAGTGTGTCATACTAATTACTAATCATTTTTTTGTTATTATTTAAGATAAATTACACGTTGAACTTCATGTAATAATGAGATGCGCTTCTTAATTCTAATTTTTACTTGTGAACAGTAAATTAAAAATATAGGCATTTAAGAAAATAACATATAAAAATTTAATATAAAAATAAATTATTTTTAAAATCTATAAATTTATATCAGTATGCAATAGTAAAAAGAAAATTAAATTTTAAATCATGTGTATTACCAAAATAACAAATATTCCCATAATTAATACCGACAATACCTGAAATTTGTTTTTGAATTAATCTACATTATTAAATTATTTTATTTATGCAAAGAGTTTGATTGGGGAAAAAAATATTGATCAAATAAGATTTAATAATTTTGTCAACAAATTTATTCTTTAAAAATAATAATAAAATAATAGTAAACACTTAAAATTTCTCTATGAAGAATTGATATTAAATTTGTAAGTAATTATATTGGGCCCGTATACGGGCCTTCAGTTATCTAGTATAT
>JAJONS010035116.1:0-17559 GCA_029582315.1 Solanum tarnii x Solanum tuberosum
AAGGCAA
This sequence comes from Solanum tarnii x Solanum tuberosum, assembly GCA_029582315.1. Lineage (NCBI taxonomy): Eukaryota > Viridiplantae > Streptophyta > Magnoliopsida > Solanales > Solanaceae > Solanum > Solanum tarnii x Solanum tuberosum. The sequence goes on from JAJONS010035116.1 coordinate 8, forward strand.
GTGAGAGGTGTGTTACAAATGAATTAGGAACTACCTATTTATAGGAGTGAATTCTTCCTATTGATGTCATCCATGACATCACAATGTGTCAAAATGTCAAGATTTACCTTGTGAAACCATTTTATGGTTCACCTAAATTTCACCTACAAAAGATGTTATCTTGACTTTTGTACCAATGAAGAATTATCTTCCTAACTACCAAATCTTCACATTTTGAATCTTGTCAAATTTAACAGAAATAACGTACTTAGATCATATATCAACATCTTTACGATCCCTCCATCTAAAAAGTTGCATGCATTCTCCTAAAATACGCCATAAACAAATTAAAGAAAAACAAAAACACAGAAACATACATAAAAGATCTCGAAATGATTTAGAGAGCATACACTATAGTGTGGACAAGACCAAAATCGTCGACCTGGATTGTGCTCCGACCATGAAGTTTGCATTGAAAGTAAGGCTCCATGTTTGCGTCGGAATTTCACTCACAACATCGGATCATTCTCACCATTACAAATACGAGTCAACAGTGCATTTGACATTTTCCTTCAAAACGTAATCACAAAATATCTTCATTACTCAAAACTAAATGAAATTAAGAAGAAATAAAACCTTGAAAAGTTTCAAATTAACCTTTTTCACTAGAAATTAAAAGAGAAACAAATTCCTACGTTATTAAGCTTGGAAAAGATGATGAATTCATAAAAGAGAGTACCAAAGTTTATAATGAAATCATCCGTCAAGAGAGGCACCAACGACTCTTTTTTGAGCTTTGTTTTGGGGGAAGATGATGAAAAGGAAGAAAATAATTAATTGATAAAGACAAATAGCAACACGTGTCACATTTAAATTGGTTATTTGCAGTGAAACGCTTCACACACCTCTTGTGCGTGTTCACAACCCAGGTGAGAGAATGGGTCAAAATGATCCTTTTATAACGATAATAGAAACTTTTGTGGGGGTACTAAGACGGTTGCAAAGTTAAGGTGATTTCTTTTTATAAATCTGGAACAACTTTAGTGATGACTTTATGTTTTTCTCTATATAATATGTATTTTCTATGTATAATTATTTATATTTATTATAAATATATATTATATATACGCTTTATACATATTTTATAAATTAAATGATCTTATGATTCGAACCGTAGTCATTCTATCCCCCAAAGGGTACTTCCAAGCTGCAAATTTCTAACCGATAGAAATCCGTTCACACATCATACATCATTTATTTGTTGAAAAATCAACAAAGTTGAAAGGTTTTTGTTTGTGGAAAAAATATATTTTGTAAAGTCCTCAAGTCAATTAGATTAGGACACCTTATAATTATATTAGCCGTAATTATTACGGTGGTATATACTTCCTCTGTCCCATATTATATAAACACTTTTTATTTTATATAATAATTAAAAAATCATTAATAGATTGATTAACTTTACTATTTTTCTCATATTAATTAGCCTCTTGAAAAAAAAAATTGAATATTCAAAATTGTAGGGACTAGAGGTAAACTGTAAAAAAATACAAATATTTTTAGTAAATAGCATTTTAATACATTTTTACCTATCTTTAGTTTAATTCAAAAATCTTCTCTACTTCTTAAAACTACATTAATTAAACGGAGGGATACATTGTTTCCTTTGTTTGTTGAATCAACCAAGTCAACAACTTTTTTTTATGCGGGGTTGTGTGTTGATGCAAGGAATAAGGGCTACTAGCTAGTCTTTTCGGAAACTACTGCTAAGCTTCAAAGTTACATAAATTTCCCTTATTTAGTGTGGGGACATTAGTAAAACGCTTAAGCGGTCTTAGCTCATACTATGAAAGAAAATGTATCTTCTTTGATCTTTTAGGCTTTTTTCAGGTAATGATGATATTTTTAGTGTGCGAAGTCGATTCTTGCTCGACTTCTGGGTGAGATCCACCTATCTTTCTTACTTATAACTAACAGAAAAGGGTATAGTTGGTTGATCCATCCTATTCTTGAAATAAACCACTCACACACTCCCTTTCCAAAAATAAATCAATACACCAAGCACTACACTAGGGGTGTGCATTCGGTTTTTCGATTTGATTTTGCAATATTCGATTTGAATTTTTTTGTTTTTGGTTTAGTAAAAGTGTATATATATACACATATAATTCGGTTTTTTTGGTTTTTATTTTTTAAAATTCAAAAACTAAACAAAGTAATTTATAAATCCAAAACCAATCTGAAAAACCAAAAAACCAATCAAAATAAAAATTCAATTTGATTATTCAATTTAATTCAAATAGTGCACACCCCTACGCTACACAATGATTTATTGGATTTGTTACTTCCTTTATAAATATGTTTTAAAATTTAGTCATGCATGTGATTGTTATTAATCTTACAAATCGAATCTAAAGAATTTTTTTGTAGAGAAGGCGGCTCTCTATTTTCTAATCATACATGACTATTAATAATTGAGTAACCTAGTTCACTAATGTCTTTTAAAAATCTTGATTATAAGCCCCTTAAATTTATTGGGTACTAATACCAAACATCATATATCTAGGAAATACTAGAAATAATTACTCCTTTCGCTTTAATTTATATGGCATTTTTGAAATTTTGAGATTCAAAAAGAAATATTTTCTTTGACCGTAGCTTTTCATAAGTCATTCAAATATTCTGAATTGTAAATTATTATCACTTATAGTACCTTTTATATAGTTTTTAGATATATAAATTAGTATGTTTCTAAACATTTAATGATTTCATATCCAAATTCATAGTCAAACTAAATAGGTTTGACTCTTGAAATTCATGTCACATGAATTAAGATAGAGAGAATGATAAAAGAAGCATGATTCAATATATATTAATATATCAATCAATTACTCATTATTCTCAAAAGACCTAACATGGCTTAGGAGTACATATATAAAATGAGTACGAGTTACAATATATTGCCACAGATATATAGATAATAGTGTATATACACTTCGAGGAAGTGTGGAAAACGAAAGGCGTTTTGTGGTCATCCATGAGTGATCATCATTTGTGAATATTTTTTATTTGTTAGAATCCTAACAACTTGGAGTGGATACTCCACATGTTTTAGCAACTCTTTGGGCATTAGGAGAGTTGACATATTGCTTAAGGCTTGGATTCTTGAGATATCCACAAAGACAAGGCTTTTGCTCTCTCAACTTAATGCAACATGCCGAAGAGGGTGGTTGTGATGACATAATCGCCCCGGCACATGGAAATAACTCTGTAACACTGCATGTCACGGCCTCCGTGACAAGCAATTCACTAAGAAAAAGGACTAAGAATATTGCAACAAAATTACTTCTCTGCTTCATATTTTGGAGAAATTTGAGTAATGGTAAAGGTGGAGAGCTTGTGAATGATAGGGTTTCAATTTATAGTGGAAAAGTTGAATAAAGTTGGCAATTCCACTACTATGGAAAAAATGACACCAATTGGGCCACATTGTTGACTTATTTTTTATTATTGGCCTATAATTGATGGTGAAAAATGTATATAAGTTTATATTATTAGAGTTGGTGCTTTGGGCAATAAATATTAGGTCAGTGGGGCCTCACTAAACGTACAATCATGTCTCCACCGAAAGGAGATGTAATTTCTGAGTGGGTGCGGTATTTGATCAAGTTTTTTTCATACAATTTGAACATATAGATTTTCAAAGTAAAAAGTAAATATGAAAATTTAAAGTTGTGTTGTATTTGTTTATGAATACAAATTGAAGTCAATTTTAACTTCTTGTGAATAATTTGAATTAAAAAATATGGCTAAATCTGATTTTCGGAGTTCAACTGCAAAAAAAAAGAAAAAAAGAATCATGGGCTAGCTATTTATCGATATGTATGAAATATACAAACTATCAAAGTATATTTATTATATAAATAATATATAATATGTATTTTCTATGTGTAATTATGTATATTTAATAATAAAATATACCTTATATATACGTTTTGTACATATTTTATAAATTAAATGATTTTATGATTCTAATTATTCTATTTCTCAAAGGTAACTTCCAAGCTGAAAAGTTCTAACCGATGGAAATCCGTTCACACATCATACATCATTCATTTGTTGAAAAATCAGCAAAGTTGAAAGGTTTTTGTTTGCACGTCTTTCTTGAAGTATATATTTTGAAAAAAGGCACTACTCACTATTAGTTCTTGGGCTTAAAAAGTCCTCAAGTCAATTAGATTAGGACACCTTGTTATTATATTAGGCATAATTTGTCACAATTCAAAAAAATGGGTGTGATGGCACTCGTTTAATCTTATCAAGACAAGTCAGCCTAAAACCCAATAATACGAAAGAAATATAGAAATAAACTAATAATAATATAAGCTCGAAAACTTAGTCATTTTCAAATACCCCCAAAACTTGATTGTCACGACTCACGTGTACAAGCCACTAATGTATAATAACAGAGTTTGTAAGATAAATACAAGTCTCAATGTTTTTATCTCTAGAATAAAACAAAACATAAGTAAGGATAAGAGGCCCGCCGGGATGACAAGCAACTACCTTTCAAGTGTCCACATAAAGCCTCAGATGTAGATAGAAGAAGACCACTCAGCAAGCAGAAGTGAGTACCAAACAACACGGTACTCAGCAAGCAACCCACTAAAACAATGTAAAGCTAGCTAGAAAACGAGAACTCCTTTCATCCCAACCGAACCACCACAACTACAACCTGCATAGAAATCAGCTCAATCTAACTGTTCACAATATACAGTTCACAAGGTTTGATTGCCACAGTCTAACAATTACATTTTACCAAATCACAAGTGTCAAGACAAGTATCAAGATCATCAATGACAAATATCAAAGTTAAATTCATCAATCTCAAGTATCACATTATTCAATCACAAGTATCAAGTCAAGTTCATTAATCTCAAGTATCACATTATTCAATCACAAGTATCAAGTCAAGTTCATCAATCTCAAGTATCACATCATTCAATCACGAGTATCAAGTCATTAATCACAATAATCAAGTTCATCTATAAAAAGTATCAATGGGGACTCATAGGGAACACCCATAGTCCATGTATCCACCGGCAATGATCTCAGCATCAATAACACTTGCCTGCAATGCCATTGGCATAAATAACACTCGCATGCAATGACCTCGACATCAATAATACTCGCCGGCAATGACCTTGTCATCAACAAAACACACCAATAATGACCACGACATCAATGACACTCGCCGGTAACAACCTCGACATCATACCACTTGCCAGTAATGACCTCGACATCAATAACACTTGTTGACAATGACCTCGGCATCAATAACACTCGTCGACAATGACCTCAACAACAATAACACTCACCGATAATGATCTCGTTATTAATAACGCTCACTGATAATGACCTCGGCATCAATAATACTTGCCGACAATGACCTCAACATCAATAATAATACAACTCATCACAGTGTTTTAGAACCGATGCAAATAGACATGTTCATACAATAATGAGGAAATGAAAAATTCAAGTAATTCACATCCACAATAATACTATCAAAGTATTTCATCAACGACCAATTTAATATCAACACTCAAGGCAATTCACACAACTCAATACAACATTATTAACAAGTTGCCTTTTCATTAACCCTGTTTCTATCATTAAGATTGTTCAATTTGAGCATTTATCCCATCACATCATTTCTATTACTCCCCAACACATACAAGAAAGAGAATTCAATATTCTATAAACTTTAACAAGGTTAAGAAGTTCACTTGCCTTAATCAATCACAAATCAATCAAAGACTTGAGTCTTTTCCTTTCGAACGATATCCAAATCAACACAATCTAGTGAAACAAGTATTCACAATGAGATTTTGGAACTAACAACACTCATATCAAGAAATTCGAATAAATGGGTCAAATTGGCTCAAAAACCCGATTTCAAATGGAAAGTTTGAATCTGAAAATTGTTACTTGGATAAGTTATCCAAAACATTTAGAACTCAAAGGTAAAAATCATTTCGAAAATGAAGTTAGATTCAACCCAAAATCATGAATTTATCAAATTCCTTCGACCTTTTCAAGTGGGAGTAACATTCTATTTTAATCATCAAAATAATTCATTAATCAATGGGGTTTACGATGTAGAAATCGTTACCCAAAAGTTGAATCTTGAAAACCCTTTTGAAATCATCCATAACCAAGCTCTTAATATTCAAAACTGGTGAAATAAGGTTGAAATCCTGATTTTTGCAAAACACTCTCTTTGGCAAAAATTGCTCATTGCGATTGCGACCCAAGGCCTCACGATCGCAATGGGTAAGAGGGTCAACTCCTTAAAGTCAACCATCACAATCCCGACTAGCACTCACGCGATCTCGTTGACCAACACACAGACCCTATGCGATTGTGAGAAAGGTCTTGTGCTCGCGATGAACAACATACCGGGCACTAGAAAATAGAAACCAGCAAATCACACAAGATATAAATTTTCAAATAGACCCTGGGGATTCGTTCGAAACCCTGAGTACACAACCAAATATGTTACTCGACGTTCTAAAATCAATAGAATCGTCGAAACATGAATCTGATGTCTCCTTGACCCAAAACCCATGAAAGTCACAAAAGGCAAATATAACGCCTAAAATGGCCAAATCAATCTCGGGGCTTTGAGAATTCAACTAGGATCTTTTCTAGGCCTAAAATCACCCCTGAATCCAACGGAACTGTTAGAAATTCAATCTAAGCATTCAACCCCGAATATTGACCAAAGTCACCTCAAAGGGTAAAATCTTAACAATTTCCAACTTAGGACCTCAAATCCACAAAAAGACTCCGAGTCTGAAATTGACAACTCTCTTAGATCAATTTTCACATTTCTGGACTGATGAAATTGACGGAATTTCATTCTGAAACTTGAAACTCCGAAAGAAATCGAAGATCACTTTTTAACAACTTTAGCCTTTTAAACTCAAAAACTTTCATAACACCCAACTTTTTACTCAAAACTCGAAACCAATTTTAAAATCCAGTCAGAAGTGACTCAGGACCAATATCGGGAGGGGTAAAATGATAATTTCACTTAAAATTCTAAAAATAACCAACCTAAACCATTACATAATTATTATGGTGGTCTATATACATCTTATAATTATATAAACTTGTTAATTTGTCATAACGCATAATTAATACAATGTAATTTGTATGTGTCAAATCAAAAGTACATATAAGCCAAGAGTGAAAATCAGCCAAAATTCATAAGTTAATTATAACTCACACCTAGGGTTGTTCATGATTATGGTTAAAAAATAAAATTGAACCGCAATCCGAACCGAATTGATTAAAAAATCCGATAGTTGGTGTGGTTTGGTTAGGTTTGGTTTTAAATTTTGAAAACCGATACTATTTGGTTTGGTTTTGCTAAAAAAACCGCAAAAAATTCAAACCAAACCATGAAATTATATATAAAAATTTATAATTATTTAAATTTTAATTAACTTAAGACTTAACTTTATCATTTCTCAAGCCCAACACTTAAATTTTAGCCGAACTATTAAAACTCTAAGACGAAGTTCATCAAAATATATTACTTTAATCATTACCTACCCTACGCCACATTATATAGTCTATCGATCTCTTCATCATCCTCAAGCCAAGTAAGTTTAATGTGTGTCTTTTTGCTTCGTTTAGCTGACCTGTCCAGTGAGAGTATACAGTCTGTTGTAAATCCCATTGTCTGCTATCCCAAGCACTGAAAATAGATGTCTGGGACTTTCACCGGGATTTTGGAGAGTGTACTCGATGTAATACAACCCTGATTAATAAGAGTGACAATTATCAACGGCTCAAAAGATTGAACGTCCTTACATCATGTGCAAGTATAAACTCCTAAACATTGAAGCAGAGGCACAACTACTTCAGTGAGATAAACTCACTTAGTTTCTTAAATGGCAGAGGCGGATTCAAGATTTTAAGTTTACGTGTTCTAAACTCTAGGAATGAGAGTTTTTCTTCTTGACTTAACGAAAATCATTTCATAATAGCACTTTCCAATTGTGTAGGCACAATAGTATGCATTCCATTTCATGGCTTTATGAATAGATCACTATTCGATTTATAAGCAAACCTCAAATAACCATTACATCAAGGCAAGTTTTAGCGAGTGTTTTAGATTGTGTTATATACCTTTAGAAGCTTTGCTATCTCTGAGTTTTGCTTTCACTCCTGGCGGTCTTTGCCAGCTTCTGTCTAATCCACTAACCTGTTAAAAATCATTGAGGACCGAAGTAAGAACGCCAAATGAAGCATTAAAAGAAGAAGGAACGGAGAGTTTTTTATAAAAGTTGGGATGGATTAAACCGCACCAGATTCTCAGAAAAAGCATCAACTTTCCCGAAAGATTCCAACTTGGTGAAATCAGCACCAAGGCTTGTGATTACAATGCTGACTAAAACAACAGATGATCGAGTTCATATACACAACAATTTAATAAAGCTCAAATGAATCGATCCATCACCAATGTCAAACTAATACCATTTGAGTTAGAAGCTTCTGGAGGATAGAAAGCTAAGAGTGACCTTACTCCATCACCTATTTGCCAATCTGCAAGTAATTCTTCATTTGTTAACATCATTTTCTTCTCAATCTCTTCGTGTTAGAGCAACCTCTTTATTCCTTGACAGAGATCATCTCTTCTCAAGAACTATGAATTTAAAAGTTTTACGTCTCAATATCTAAGCCAAAAAGATCCTATATTTGTTAACAATGCTGTCTGGAGAAACAATTGGATCTATCAATGGGGAATGGACTGTTTAAAACGAATAGGAAAGAAAGAGAAAAACTAGTATGAAGAAAGTCATGTTGGGAGCGTCACCCCATAATAGGTTCTGCAGTACGCCATTTGGATTTAGTTGGAGCTCCAATGGGGCACTGGGTGGTAAACCAAAAAAAGAAAGAGAAAACTAGTAAGGACAGCAATGCACTTTGTAGGTTAGCCTATACGACTCTCTCTGAATGTGGGATATTTCGTGTACTCAGCTGTCCTTTGCGATATTGTATTTATTGCTTCACAAAGAAAGATGGCGATAAAGCTCAAATAGCTGATTTAAGGTCCTAAGGAGAATACAAATATATATAATCAAAACTTGAGCATCAAATTCTTTGAGGTTCAGAATTTGGGTATATGATATTTGCACCAACGTCTTATTTTTATCAAACAAATCCATGTAGTTTTGGTATATAACAATATAAAATTTGATGTACCACAAACATGAATTATATATCAAAAGACTCAAAACATCGAGAGGATTTCATATCTAAATTTTGGTACTATTTATTGGTGATTTTGAGCTGATCGAGTTTGAATAGTCAATGTATACTTCATGTATAGTCTATGTAAACTTCATATATAATGAAACTATATTTAGTTTTTTGAGTATATCTTCATGTATAGATACGTTATATGACTTTTAACAACCTGCTCCATATTAGTATATATATAGTCAATGTATACTTTCAATGATTTTTTAATTATATGACTATATTTATTGTAAAATCATATCATATATATATATAAAAGAGAACCTTAGGCCCGCCTATGTGGCGCCACCACAAACCAAAATTCTCTTTTAATTTATTTATTTACAAAACTAGCTTTTTCCTTTCATGAAAAGTTGTGAAATTTATGAAAAGTTGTGACTTTTATGAAGAGTTGCGACTTTAATGAAGAGTTGCGACTTTTATGAAAAGTTGTGACTTTTATGAAAAGTTGCGACTTTAATGAAGAGTTGCGACTTTTATGAAATATTGTGACTATTATGAAAGGTTGTGACCTTTTCCGAAGGGTTGCAACTTTTTCAAATAGTTGTAACCTTTCCGATAAGGCATAATATTGTTCACACTACCTTTTGTTGTCTATAAATAGAGGGATCTCCTCTCATTTTAAAACAACGAAAATTCTGAACCTCTTCTTCTTCTTCTTCTTTCTTCTTCACAATGACATATTTGTGTACTTTGCTCCTGTTGAGTGGCTCACTAACACCATTGCTTATATTACAGATCCTGACACGTATTTTTACAGTCATTAATTTATGTTTATGTTATTAAGGATAAATGATAAGATATAATAATTTTCATTTTCCTTTGCATTATTAATGTTTGTTACTACATAATCTTGTATGTAAGATAATATAGTGTTTTAGTTTTAATGACTTATAGGTTTTAACTATTATTTTATAAATTCCATGATATTAAATTCCCGCACAAAGCGTGGGTAATTTTACTAGTAATTACTAATTTATTATATTTAATTGAAATTATTCCTAAAATATATTAAAAAGACCAAAATAAAACATTACTAGTAAATTAAGTACCATTTTAGTCATTTTCTCAAAAAGTCTCACATAAAGACAAGAATTAACTCATATCCTACTCACATTCTTCAGTTACTTAGTGCCAAAAATATTTGAAGAAGCAAAAGCCACCATTGGAGTGTTAAGCTCACGATTGTTTCCTTCTTTGTTAAGCTACTTTGCTTCATCAACCTCCGATTTCGATTGCAGATTCGTACCTGTTGCTGAATTTGATGGATTCCTGTAAGTTTTTTTTACTCATCGGCATTAGTTGTTTATCTGTTGAATGTTGCTCTGTTTTTGAAAAAAATGTAAAAACTAAACACATTTGAGATGTGGATGAAGTTTTGATGTTTTTTTCCAGTGAATTGGTCGGCGGGAGGACCTTTTTTTAGTTTTCATTCTGTTTAGAGTTGAACATACGGGGATGAAAAACAAGATTTTTTTATTCTGTTTGTTTTTGTATCCTGAATTTTGTTTTGATGAAACTAGGGTTTAGCTAATAGATTTTATACGTAAGGAAGTTTGGCCATGAAAACTGAGAGAATTTGAAAAGAAGGTAAATTGAAAATCGGAGTTGTGTTTGGTTGTGAATATAAATTGGAGTTGTTTCTGAGTTTTTGTGAGTGATTTGGAGGGAAAAAAGTGAAAACAACTTAAATTTTAAGTTATTCATGAATTTTGAAATGAAGTTATAGAATGAAATTAGATATGAAAAAAGTGAAAACAACTTGAATTTGAAATAAAGGTATGAAATTTGTAGATAATCATTTAACTAGTGTAATGAGTGATGCATATCAATTTTTTTTTAAAGTTATTTCTTCCCTTTCCTTTTTCTTGAGGAGATGAGTATTATAATGCCGAAATTTGATACATATGATATGCTGTATGTGACTAGTTGTCAGAATGGATAAGGGTGATGTAGAGATGCTGGACGTTGAAACGAATGTCCCTGCTAGTGATGTCCTTGTGTCCAATGATTCACCGATCAAGTACGAAAATGGTGTTAAGACTAGCAAAAGCAATGATGAGGACAAGACACATGATCAGAGTGATTCAAAGGGAGAGGACTCGAAGAATGCTAGAAGTGAGACAGAGGACCAGCTCAACTCTAAGAGTCAGCCAGAGGCACACGACAATGTGGTGCTGGAGAACAAAACACCTACTATTGATGCTGGAACGGATGATATGGTAAGTGGCTACGTGAAGGTGACTGATGATGAAGTACAGAATATTGATGAAGGAGAAGTGAATGATGTTCATCAGAGTGAGAAAATGATCTATGAGGTCAATCAGAATGGGAATAATTTGCTGGTTGATAGATCAGTGGATCCTCAGATAAAGACAAATGCTACAACTGTTACCACTGATGGTGATGCTAGGTCGGACGAGTTTCCGAAAGTGACATCGAAGTTACGGATTTTTCTATTGGAAAAGCGCCAGAACCAGCTAGTCCAATGTTTCTGATCAATCCTGCAACTGCAAATGCTGGACAACATAGTGGGGAAGCATCTGAGAATATTTCTGCAATGGTACATACTCTAATATACCTTTGGAGTCCTTTTTGCTATGTTATTTGGTCCTTGGGATAAAATAATTCATTTTAAAGTACTAAACTTTTAACTATGTGAAATTGTTGGAAGCCAATTTTTTATATAGTGTGCAATTGTTTTTAAAATGATCATTTGTTTTCTAATTTTAGATGGCTGATGGTGAGGATGATGAATGCTCCCCTGAGGATCAAGCTGCATTTATAGGAAAACTAGGCACCTTTTACCGGGAGAAGGCGATGGAATTTAAACTACCTAAGTTTTATGGTCATCCGCTTAATTGCCTAAAGTAAGTGTGTCATGGTTTTATCATTGAGCCTTTTTATTTTCATCTTGTTCCTAGTACATATTATATCTTGTCATGTTCTTCGTGCTAGGTTATGGAGATCTGTGATCAGATTAGGTGGCTATGATCGGGTAAGCCTTTTATTTTGCACTTGTATTTTACTTTTTTAATTGAACCAAGAACTGTAGAGGATATTAGTCACTTCCCCAAAATGTCAGCTAATCAGAAGAAATGGGTCAACAATCGAGTGCTATAAGTCAAGGAATAATTTATGGATTAACTATGATCTTGTTCACACAACCGTGTGTAAAGCATCCCTGGAGGGCTATGTTTCTCTTTCCAAATATCACAGTGTGAACCTCGAGTTGTTAGAGAGGGTATTCTTAATTTATTTCTAAGAAATAAGCAATATAGCTCAGTGGTTGTATATTTTCTTCTGTTACTAGGTTGATTAATTAATGATGCAATATGCTATGAGTCTGTGAGATGAATTTTATGTTATTCCCATGTACTTTTGATGGTGTACTATTAAGCTACTTTATCTCTGTAGGTAACTGGATTCAAATTGTGGCAGCAAGTGGGAGACTCCTTTAATCCCCCCAAGTGAGCATTTAGTTGGACCTGGTTATTTCTGTTTTTCTGGCAACTTGATATGAATATTTATCCTTTACTCGTCAAACATCAACTTTCCCAATATATACTATGTAAGGGAGATGTTGTCTGTCATTGTTTTATGATGATGTGCCAAGATTTTGAAGTTTACTTCTGTTGTTTTGGATGTGAAATGTTACGATATATTTTGGGAACATGTGAGAGGAATAAGTTGCTTGATTGCTAGAACAGTATATCAGAAGGTGGTAAAAGAACAATTGTTCATGAACTGTATAAAACCTTAATAACTACTCCCGTTGTTTCAAATGTTTGTCTAGTTTTGACTTGACATAGACTTTAAGAAAGTAATTTGAATCTTGTAGCCTTGGATCAAAATAGCACTTGTTCCAGTTGTTTTACTTAAAATTATAACAATTTTGTCGAAATACAGAATTATATGAATTAGGGAGAAACTCCATGAAAGGAAAATTAATGACTCATATAAATCGCTTAGTGGGAAATGTCCCGAAGAAATCCAACGAGTAACATAATCTTGTTATATAGAAAAGAGTAACTATTGCCTTTTTCTGATGAATCGTACAGTTTTATGATTTCATCGACTAAAAAGGTTATCAAATGAATGGTAATTACGGTAAAGATATGGCACCTGGACGCAACTCAACCCCAGCTCAAGAGTGGTGGTTTGTCCATTTCCTATAAAGAGTGCAATTTCTCATCCCACTTCCAATGTGAGATTTCTTAACATTCCCCCATACGTTCAAACCTCAACTAGAATGTGAACTGTTATAAATGGGGACCCAACATCGGTGAACAACAACTAGATGAGTCTAACTCTAATACCATATAAAGATATGACACCGGAGTAAACCTCAACCTCAAAAGCTAGCTCATGAGGGGAGGTTTGTCCAAGTCCATATAAGGAGTCCAATTTTCCATTCCTCTTCTGATGTGGGATTTTTTAACAATTACAATTGAAATTATCGAAAAGGAAATGTGAGTTAATGTATGCTAAAGGTTGAAAGTATCATAAAAAAGACTTTAAAAATAAGAGCCCCTTAATTACATAATTTTAAATGGAAATCGGGAATTGAATTCATTATAAGATCTATTTATCCTTTTTAGAAGATAGTATGCTGCCACTCAGGCTCGAGCCGATATGCATTAACACTTCTTCCTAACGGCAGTGTGTCTACCAATTTAACCATAGCGGCTTGTCTTGAACTCATAATAGCATATGAATAAGCAATTGTCCAGATTGAGTAAGCTATTTTAGTTTAGTAATGACTCAAATAGATCAATGACAGTAAAGAGTTGTTCAAATAAGAATTTTAGGTTTTAGGTTCATTTTAGATTTGAGTTTAGATAAACCAAAGATGCGTAGAATGTACCAAAATGTCCTTAATCTTGTGGCCTTGAACATGTCATATGAGTTGTGACACGTTGAAATTAAGAATTGCCAAAAAAGGGAAGAGGCATTCTTTTCTTTGAACTTGGTAACTTTGGAAGGAGGCATTCTTTTTATAGAGGAGAGAGTATTAAAACTACTAAGATTGAAAATACAAAGAAAACATGAAGTGCTTTTGTAAAAATAACAAATAGATTCCAACATCAAGCTATAAGCTTAGTTGCTCAGACTCTACTTATGACACGTTGAAATTAAGAATTGCCAAAAAAGGGAAGAGGCATTCTTTTCTTTGAACTTGGTAACTTTGGAAAGAGGCATTCTTTTTATAGCGCGGAGAGTATTATAACTACTAAAATTGAAAATAGGAAGAAAACATGAAGTGCTTTAGCAAAAATATCAACATAGATTCCAACATCAAGCTATAAGCTAAGTTGCTCGGACTCTTCACTTTTGGTGCCACACCTTTGTCGACACGACATGGGTGTGGGATCCGTGTCCAATTTGGTCAACCAATTTTGGGTGCTTTGACCAAAATAGATGGGGCAAGTGTGGACAATTTTAATGATTATCTTTAGTCAATACAAAAGCTAAGGTGAAATTGAAGAAAATGAAATTCCTTTTAACTAGAAATTTCTATGTCACTCATTTTCCGTTAATCTCCTTCCATATTCTCCTCAAGTTCTCCCGCAATATCTCATAATTTAGGTTTTCTAACTCTTCTTTTAGTTATTTTAATGAAATACCTTTTATCTAGAATCCCCGCACCCATATCCCTACATGGATTCATATCCCCGAATCATATCATGAAGGATCCAACATCTAGATCCGCACCCGTATTGGACACCCGCACCGAGTCCGAGCAACTTAGGTGATAAGTGCTAAGAAACATACACCACATTAACAACAAACAACAACATACCCAAGGACCAACATGGGCTATGGTGCACTGGTGGGAGTGTTTCACCCTAAACCAGAGGTCTCGAGTTCGAGCCCTGGGTATGCAGAAAATTCTGTTGGGAGCGCCACCCCTGAATGGGTCATGCAGTGCGCTATTCGGATTTAGTTGGAGCTGCAATGTGGACTCCGGACACCGTATGGAAAACCAAAAAAAAAAAAAAAACAACATACCCAAGGAATGCTGCATCTTTCTTTCTGTTAGGTCTTGGTCAAATATAGAGGACCAGGGATCTTATACACGTATCTGAGTGGTGGCAATTGGTTCTGGAGTTAAGCACGCAGGGACTTGAAGCCTAAAATATTTACAAATGTTTCTGAATAGGGAGTCTAAACTTTATGAGATACTGACGGGATGCTTCCTTATGCTAGATTTGCTCAATCTGAAATGAGTGTCGATGTCTGATGTCTCTAATTAGATGAGCAACTTAGAATAAAGAATGGGGTTGTAATGAGCGAGATATCTTTTGATGGTTGTAATGAGCAAGATATAATCAACTGAATATATAAGACAATACCAATGCCTTCTATCTACTATTATACGACTTTCTCTAAATGCCTTTTTGGGGCTCTGATAATCTTCTTTCTCAGGACTTGCACTACTGTTTCTTGGACATTCCGCAGCTTCTATGAGAAGGTAATAACCTGAAGTTATCTTCCCTTGATAGTTTTTAGCATGTTTTGACTATTGTCCACCATGCCGCTAATATTTGGTATAAGGTGAGTTTCTGGGACCTGAATTATGTTGCCTTGTTAATGGGTAGGTGGTTTGCGATGTTATCTCTCATGTGGGTTGTATGGAAGGAGAGGGGGAGAGTGTTTGAAGGGATAGAAATTGATTTTGTAAATGTAAGGATTAGTCTTTTTATCTCTAGTTTCATTTTTGGTGCACCTATGAGGTCCCTGCTTGTATAGATGATTGAATGTCTTTTGTAGAGGACCATATTTTTGTATAGTTTCACTATTTCTTGGTATACGGCTTGTATACAGGATTTTCCTCAATCATTAACAAATTATTTAACCTTATCAAAAAAATTGGTGGGTGCTTTGTGAAGTATTAACTTAGAAAACTTTTACTAACAACCCGTCTTTTGTGGCCTATAAAGTCACTTGAATAGTTTGTGTTTGCTTCTTTTCACTTTCGTGGTTCTGCTTTTCTTCTTTTTTAAAGACGGTTTCATTACATCTTTGATTTTGCAATTGGATATATGACTGTGAGATGGCAGCTGGAAATGCCAAACTTAGATGTTTAAGTTTAATAAAGAACTTCATCTCCATGCATCTATGCTTATATAGTGATTCTGAATAGAATTTGTTCTAAAACGTTATCTGCCTCTTACTTTTTTTTCTGTACATTCTATTATCTCATGATTTCTCTGTATGTTAGTTACTTCTACCATATGAAAGGCATAGGACACAAAACGTAGAGCTTCAACTTCCTATTGCTCCTGATTCTTGGGGTGTTAACAATGAGGTAACACTGTGTTTACATTGTTGTTATGTGATGTATCTTCACATCTGCTGTATGTTGTACACCTTTTAATTGATATATGGGGAAGCCTATTACCCTAAGTAGTTGAATCATCGACGTATTTTGACTTTGATCAAGTTCTCAAAGTTGATCATGGAGATCCTTCTTTAGTTGACATAGACAGAAATAAGTATGGCCTTACTTTGGGATAAGGGCCACTAGGAAAAGACTTTTTTTAAGTAAGGAGCAACTCGATTTAAGATTGCCATATATGGTTGTGCCCATGTGTAGCTAAAGTTTCTATTTGTTATTGTGCACAATGTATAACTAATTTTTTTTTAAAAAAAAAAAAAAACTAACTCTAGCATGCTTATGGTTGACTATTTTGAAGGAAAGGAACAACAGTTGCTTTGAAGACATAGCTGACTCAATTCAAATTGCATACTTTTGCTTTCTTTTGGTGTAAACTGTAAAGAGGAATTTGTATTCAGGTTCTATTAAGCACCAGGGACAAAATGAAGTGGAGCACCCAATGAAAGCTGCAGAAACTGAAACATCTAAGCCGTAAGTCGTACTTTATATTGATCCTTTCTTCTAATGTTTTTATCTCTCAAGTCAATCTTAAGTTATTTTGATGAAATCTAGAATGTTTCATTACAAATGCTAGTGGTACTTCATTTATTTTGCATTACATCATTTGAATAGATATCTTGTACACGGGCAGTTTTTATCACCCAAAAGAAAAAGAGTACTAGGAACTTCAGTAGTATTTCTCTATCTCTCTCTGTTTTTGGTTCTGAAACGACCCCAAAAATGCCCGAAAATGTGCTTCGGAAACACCTATAATTGTAATTTCCATATATCTCAAAATCCGTGCATGATTTCGGAAATTCGACTTCATATTCTTATTCAGGGGGTCAAATTGAGT
>JAJONS010035117.1:0-32699 GCA_029582315.1 Solanum tarnii x Solanum tuberosum
AGGAGATATGACCCTCCAAAGTAGACCCTCAAAAAAGGCTTCACTTGGAAATTTCGGATTTTGATACGGTTGCTCTAAAATTTGGGTTAGACCCATTTACCACTCAATTTGACCCCCTGAATAAGAATATGAAGTCAAATTTCTGAAATCATGCACGGATTTTGAGATATATGGAAATTACAATTATAGGTGTTTCCGAAGCACATTTTTCGGGAATTTTTTGGGTCGTTTCACATTATTAGTATTTTAATGATGCATTTTCAGTCAGCAGTTCAGAACATCAATCTATCTAGTTTATTTCAGTTATATTGTATTTTATGCATTCTATTAGGAGTAGCCTTAAATAATGAGTTGGACTAGGGTCAGTCACCCTCATAGTCCCAGAACTATGTGCCCCCATAGGTTAAGTCCTCTTTGGGGCATCAGTTTTAGTGATCACGCCAGTCATGCCTCTATACCTCTGGTAAGGTTGATGAGTTCACGATTTGGACTCTTTTAGAGCTTTATTTTAATGGATTTAGTGTCCTCAAATGCATATTTTGTCTCAATAACTTATGTATAGCTTTAAGTTTCAGGTATTTTTAGTTGAGAGACAAAGCATGGATGCTATCGAGAAAAAACGAACAAGGCGACTGAAAGAACGAAGAAATGAAGGCCTGAGGATCGCCTAAGCCATTGGGCGAGTCGCCGAATAGCCTTGGTATCGCCCAATGTTCCAGTGTGCAAAGCCTTGAAGGACAAAATCAAATAAGTGTTTGAAAGGAGCAGTCGGTGAGTCGCTGAATGGTTCCACGAGGTAATGCCATATTGCCCAATGATTCAAAATGTGAAGATACTGAAGGCAAAAGCTGAAAGGCAATAAACCAGACCAAAGGGCGGATCGCCGAATGTATCAGCGATCCCGACTTACTGTGCTGAGTGGTCCTTCGCAGCTCAAATTTTAGAAAACTATAAATACCCATTTAAATATGTAGCTTAGTATCAAGTTGTAGCGAATTATTATTGATTTTTAGAATATTTCAGTCTGAGTTCTTAGAGTTTTTGGGAGACATTGTTCTTGAGCTTTGAACGTTTTGACGGTTTTCAACTCCAAGAAATTGGAAGTGGGCATCAAAGAATCTTCATCTTAGACGTATTTAAAGACTATTTATCGTACCAATTTGATGGAAACACTTTTAGGTATTGATTTGTATCTCTTTTTCATGTCAAGCTAAAACCCCAAATCTTGGGGTGTGATTATGTGAATATGGGTTAAATTTACTGTTGGGCATTGCTCATTGTTAGTCTATTTGTTGTTTAAATATGATTTTGTTTTGTAGTTTTGTTTGAATTTAATGGGATTGTTGTTGTAAATACGATTTCATCTTAGTGTTTTTGGCTTGCTCGAGAGAGAGGTTTTAAAACCAAAACTACTAAATCGATAGCCTATGGTTATTGGGTCATCGTGGGTTCAACTCGAGAGACGGAATCCTAGACCTTCTCCCACACATTCAGCTAGAGAGAGTGAATGGGCTAACGCGAAGGCTGTGCTTACTTGCTGTAACTCAGTGTTCGAGAGAAACCGAGTTGATTAGGGGTAAGTTGTTTGAGAGAAAATTTACCCCAACTAAAGTCTAGCTTAGTTACAAATGTTCAGCAACTTATTATCAATAGTATTTACTCCGTTGTTTATTTTATCCCATATTCCTATCACATCCCAAGAATCCCGTCTCCCTATCTCGCATCTTTATGGTTTTTCTATTTTTGGTTTATTAGCTGAATACAAACCCCCATTGATAATTGACATTCGTGTCACTTTTTGATTTAATATGCTTGTTTTCGTTAATGTTTATAGCTATGATTGATTAGAACTAAGTTTTACTTTTCTATTTGATTCTCGACTACTAACCGCTCCCTTGGGACTCGACCCCAACCGATTTGGTTGGGTTATATTACTACACGCGATCGTTGACACTTGAATTGGAAGTTGTGTCTTTGATTACGTAAAACATCAAAAAGGCGCTGCTGCCGGGGAGTGGTGTTAGTTGAGAATTTCTAGGTTAGTTGGATTTTGTTCTTGTTAGTCATAGTGATACTTGCTTAATTTTTAGTCTTAGTTTTTGTGTCTCTTTTTTGAGTAGGAAATTGGAACATGTCTGGTAGCTATGGTGACCAAATGGACCTCTCTCTTTTGAGGATGATGTCTCTTAGGGATAACATCCTATGTTTTAGACAATAGGAAGGAGAGTCCATCCATGAGTTGTGGCTGAGATTTAAGACACTCTTCCTGTAATGCCCAGCTCATAGAATATCTAAAATCGTGCTATTGGACTGCTTATACAAAAGTCTTGGCCCAGAAAACAAAAGAATGGCTGACCAAATATTTCCAGGGGGTCCCTCACGACTACCCTACGTAATAGTAGCCCAACTCCTTGATCACATGGCCATGACCAACAAGGAGATCGAGAAGACCATATTTTGGCCACACTGTTGACTACTGGATCTAGTGGCCAAGAAGATCATGGAATTGGAAACACCAGATAAAATGAAAGACCGGTACATCCCTCATCATAAGAATATAAAGCCCAATGCGAATGAGGGTGGACAAATAGAGGAGACACACTCACTCATTCTCCACAAAGTCGAAAGTCACGACACGAGGTTGAATGAGATAAAGGAGAATGTCTTACTGCTGAATGAAAAAACTGCTTCCCAATTCATATATGTTCAGCGACTGCAGCCCCAAATGGGTCATGTATTGTGTCGTCTCTACCCTACAAATCAAAATTAAGTTGGGAAGTCGTGTCGCGACATTAAATAAGTCTCTTCTTTGGAGGCAACCCAAGGTTTTATCGCTTTAAATTGTTATTTTAGAATAATGGTGTGTTGAATGTGCAGGTTAAAGTGTGGGAAATGTTTGAAAAGTGCAGATTGGCGAGCTAAATTCCAGTCGGAAAAACGCCGAAGAGGTTGGCAACCCCTACCTAGACCGCCGTTAGATTCAAGACAACTTTTAGGTAGAGTCTGTAAAACTCAGCGAGCCCAAGAAACCAATGGCAACTCGCCAATCAAGTCGGTGCTCTCGATCTTGTCCGCTGTTTGGATCCCCACATCAACTGAGGGTCCTGTAGGACTCAGTGAGGTAAGTGACCAGTTGGTGTGCCGCCAAGTGGTTTGGCGAGCTTGACTAATGTCACCGTATCGGTGAAATCTGGATGGTTTATTCAAGTGCCAAAGGTTTAAATTTTGAATTCTTTCATTTTCCCTCATTTTTCATCTTCCCAAACTCGCACCTATTTAGTATTTTCGATATTTCCACACTCTATAAGTAATTTAGTTGATTGATTGGTGCTTGGATTTGGATTATATTTCAATTTCATTTTTATCGACAGTTAAGGTTGGTTTTCTGAACTCCGCATTTTATTTAAGTATTCTATACTCTCATGCAAACAATATTATGTTGATGATGTGTGTTGGGCCTCTCTGATAGGATTATAAGGTTTGAATGCCTATTTTAATTTGATAATCTTGCACGTATTGTTTTGATTGTCGAATGTCTGTAAACTTGTGCCTTAAAATGAGTTAAATTTTGTGGGGTTGTGCTTTATCGCTAGTTAGATTGGTTGGGTGAAGTCTAAGTAGCCCGTATTTTTGCTAAATGGCATAAATTGCATAATGATAGAGTGGGTGACACCATTCTTAAGGGCAAAAGTCATCAAATGGGCAAATTTGGCAAAAATGGGGGAAAGTTTGAGTATCCTGGGGTGATGGGTGTAAGGGTCTTGTTTGAATTTGAGTTGTGCATGGTTTGATTTTTGTTTTCGGGGGTTGCGTGGTTGTATTCGAGAGTTGGGTTGAAAATAGGCACATTGGGTCATTTGGCGAGCTAGGTCGAGCTCACTAAACCGCTCGGTGGTTCGCCTAATGTCCCCGTCTCGCCTTTAATATCATGCTTTATGTGATGATTGGTTTTGTAACTTTGGGCGAGAAGCATAAGGTCGCTGAGTGCACTCGGCAACTTACCGAAAGTCTTATTGATCGCCTTTTGTCTACATTCCTAAACCCTATTTGCGCAGTAACTTTCGGGAGTGGAACCTAGCTCGCCGAATGTTGTCAGTGATTCGCTGAAAGGCCTTTCCCATCACCAATTTGCCACAACTTTTAAGACACTCCTTTCGGAGAGCCCAACCTAGCTCGCCAAAGAGATTTGGCGACTCGACGACTGATTTGGCGAGTCTTTCTACAACTGTGTTTGTATGAATTTGATTAAGTTAGTTTTAACTTTTTCCTGATGTTTTGCAGACATTGATAGATCTAAAGTTGCATGAAGAAACATGCCACCCCGAGGGCAAGGAAAAGGGATTACACTCAATGAGAATGCAGTTGCATCCAAAAGATAGGCCACAAAACTCAGCACAACTGGTGGGAAAGGCAAGGGCAAAGGCAAAGCACCTGCGTCACCAGAAGCAAGCTCCGACAGTGACGACATCTATGACACTTACCTAACCACATCTGAGAGTGAGGGTGAGAATTAGGATCCTCAAACACTAGCGTCTGATGATGATGAGCTTGTAGAAGCACAGAGGGCAGAGTTTCTATCTAAAAAAATGCATGATCCGTCTAGGATCAGAATCCCTCTGCCTACCACTTCTTCTCCTCCAGTTCCAGAACAGGCTATAGTCCTAGAACCTCCTGTACAGAGTCCTACACCCAAATCAATGAACAGATTAAAGACTGAGGGGCGAAGGATGATCCTTGAGGAAAAGCATCTGTCCACAGATGGGGTTATCAACAGGTACCCAGAGATAATGGATTGCTTGAAATCTCACAAGTTCCAGATCTTCACTAAACCCCATGACCCGTATATTCCAAATTGGGTCTGGGAGTTCTATGCCTCTCAAGTAACCTTGATACCACAGAGGAAGAAGCAGGAATCTACTTTCAAACCAGTTGACTACGTGTTCGTTAGAGGTAAAAGAGTGAAGTGTGATGCTGATGCAACCAATGCGGTTCTGGAGTGCTCAATGGACATTAACGACGACTGTCAACACATGATTAGAACAAAGACTCTGGAGAACATGAAGAAGTGGTTGGCCCCGTTAATATCAGACGGTGCTCCAAAGTGGTTTGATATTGGAGCACCTATTGAGAAGAAGGATCTGAACATCGCTACACGATTCTGGTTTGGCTTCATCAGCAGTACCATTATGCCATCCCAAAACGAATCCATACTCTGCCATGCCAAAGTAGCCTATCTGGGGTGCATCATTGATGGGACGAGACTAAATCTGGGGATGATCATAGCATAGGAGATGGTCATAAGGGCCAAGTAGCCCCAGACCTCTCTTCCCTTCCAGGATTTTATCTCCGAGCAATGCAGACAGGCTCGGGTGCCTAGATATGCCAAGAAAGATGTGGAGGTGATTCCCACATCCTCTACCGATATCCGGAGGATTGAGGCAGAATATTTAAAGCACCAAGCTGAAAAGAAGAAAAAGGCAGCCCCGGTGGATTCTTCCCCGGTTGTGGACACACACTCCATACCTACAAAGGCATCTTTGCCTACTCCGGTCCCTGGGCCTTCAGGTACTCCTTGTGCTGTATCTTCTGATGTCCCTAGTTCTTCTTCTACTAGACTGCCTCCTAGACCTACTGCTGGGGCTGTTTCCCAAACTCTGATCACCAAGGCTTCATTACTTCGGGTAGGGCAGCTTGCCTATTCTGCTGATCGTCGGGTAGCCAGACTTGAGACCTCTATTCCTAGCATTATTCAGACTGCCCTGACTGCTGTGACACCATTGAGCGCTACCATTTATACCCTTGCGACAAGGATAGCGGTGTGTGAGCGTGGCCAAGGGGCCACCGAGGAGGTAACGACTTTAGAAGCAGTCATTGCTGAGCTGAGGAAATATGTGGACCACCTGAAGTCCATTAGTGTGTCTATGGTCTTTGGGACGGTGGAGATCCCTAATGAGCCAGTTGAACCAGCTAATCCCGAGTCTGAGGCAGAGACGGATGAGGAGTTGCTTGAGGCAGCAGAGGAAACCTCAGATGAGGGTCTCAAGGAGACTAAGAAGGTCATGGTAGCTGCATCTATACAAGCTTCACTGGCAGATTCATCAATGGCCACTCCTAGTGCTATTACTATTTCTCTTGAGGTGACTCCGGGTACTGAGACCCGAGACCAGACAGATGCACTGGGCACTAACGCCCAGACATATGGAGCGGCTGCTTAGACAGGATCCCCTCTTTACCTCCCTCTCTGTCTTACTTTTATTTTAACCTTTAGATATTATATTTTGTTTGCATTAGAGGACAAACACTTTTATTTGTGGTAGGGTGAGGCTCACCTTTTGTGTGACACTTTTGTGAATATTCTAGTTTTGTTTATATATTTGGACTGTGAGCTAAATTCGTGTTATACACTGCTTTTTGTGGAAGGTTTGAGCTTGTGGATCCTTTCTTTTAATTGTAAGTGATTTTTGACCCTTCCGGAAATTTTTATTTTTGCCACTTCTTGTATGTGTTGAACGGACTGTTCTCTTGCAAATTTAAGTACCGATTTTGATCAATACCGATGACTCAAATAGTGCTCATAATCGAACATAAATGAATGCACGGCTACGACGAGGTCAATTGAAGTTGCATAGACAATATGTGAACTCTTTGCATCTCGCTATGACTAGCCAATTATCGAATCGAGTCTATTGTGATGAACATTGCATACTAGTGAAAGTGTGGAGTCTTGTTTGACTTTGGTGTCAATACCTTGTGTGATGAGCTTATTGTGAACCATGCATGATGACACCTAGAATTTGCCCGGTGGTCCCGTTGACTAAGTGATGCAATATCTTGAGATGATCTTAGGCAACTTTAAAGAGCGTGAACTAATTTGAAATTGTACCTCTTGTGTGGCTTACCTTGTGAGTGTGTGAACCTCTTTTGAACACCCCTTGAGCCTTATCCTTTTCTTGGAAGCAACTTGATGAAAGCGTAACCTTTCTTAAACCATTACCCATAATGCTTATGACTTGTGAATTGTTTGATTAGCCAACTTAGGCCAAAATCCTAAGTTGAGGGTGTGGTGAAAAGAGAAGGTAAATCAAGTAAATGCAAAGAAGTCCCTTGTTCCCATGTTTTGAGAAAAAATGGAACCCCTCAAAATTGAAAAAAAAAGATTGAAAAAGAAAAAGAAAATAAAGTTGTGAAATAAAGTTGTGGAAATACAAAGAAAATGGGGTTCCCAATGACTCATGGAAGATGAATAAGAGGTGACTTTTGAACTTGAATGAATGATAAAGAGAAGGAAAGAAGGTGTTGTTCACATCACACTTCGAGGATTTTCAGCATATGAGCCTAAATGATCATACCATTACACTCAGCCCCATTACAAGCCTTGAAAAGACTTTTTTGATCTTGAATGAGCTGAAGCAAAAGTATATTGGAAAATAAGGGCAAACCTATGGGTGAAATCATGCATTGTGTTATCTTTGTGAGTGTGAGTGAGAGTGTTGATCTTGATTCCGGAACTTTAAATGATTGAACCATTATGTGTGAATATCGAATCATTCTTTGTGTGAGGGCATTCAAATACCTTTGTTGAGATCGAACTTGCATTTACAACAAATACAGTGCGCTTGAGATTCTATGGTAATGGTGAGTCACAACTTGAATCTTTGAGGGGACAATTGATCCTTGCACAAGTAAGTTGAGACTTTTTGTGTGCATTCATGATTGAGTCTTGTGTAGCACTGTTTGACACATTATTTTTGAATTGCTGAACTTGAGTTTTACTTGAGGACAAGCAAAAGTTTAAGTTGGGGGTGTTAATGAGTTTACGATTTGGACTCTTTTAGGGCTTTATTTTAATGGATTTAGTGTCCTCAAATGCATATTTTGTCTCAATAACTGATGTAAAGGCTTGAGTTTCAGGTTTTTTGAGTTGAGAGACAAAGCATGGACGCTATCGAGAAAAAAGGAACAAGGCGGTTGAAAGAACAAAGAAATGAAGACCTGAGGATCACCTAGGCCATTGGGCGAGCCGTCGAATGGCCTTGGTATCGCCCAATGTTACAGTGTGCAAAGCCTTGAAGGAAAAAATCATATCAAGTATTCAAGGTTTACTATCAAGAAGATCTTGGATCCATTCGAATGGTTTGCAAAGCATTTACACACTCCTATTGCACTACCAGTGACACAGAGGCCACAGACTTACAATTAGTATGATTATAAGTCAGCATGGATGAATTTCCTTTATTTGAGGCCAAGGCACACTTGGTTTGTAAAATATAGTCTGAGCATCACCAAAGCTACCATCCCCCGATGGTTTTATGAGTGGTGGAGTTTATTTGGAGGAATTGAAAAGATTGGCTCAAATTGTTGGGGATGAATCTTTTCAATTCCTCCAAATAAACTCCACCACTCATAAAACCATCGTGGGATGGTAGCTTTTGTAATGCTCGGACTATATTTTACAAACCAAGTGTGCCTTGGCCTCAAGTAAAGGAAATTCATCCATGCTGACTTATAGTCATACCAATTGAAACTATGTGGCCTATGTGTCACTGATAGTGCAATAGGAGTGTCTAAATGGTCTGCAAACCATTCGAATGGATCCAAGATCTTCTTGATAGTAAACCTTGAATGCTTGATAATGGCAGGGTTGTTTTCATCCCTGGAATGTTCAATCTCTATTGAATCAGTGTCAATGAGAATGGCTTCATAAAATCTTGTAGTCTTCAATGGATTATCAGTATCCACATAATTAGAATCTGTATAGCAAGGTCTGATCAGGACATATGTATCAACATTGTCATATTCTTTGTTTAGTGTCATTATAGGCAATACCTGTGAAACAACAAAATCAAAAGATTCATCTTTTGGGTTTGGTTTGAAAGGGATGGTTTTGATTAACTCTGGGTTAACAGCTTGGGCAAAAGACTCTGGTGCTTTCATAGCATAGCTTTCTTTGGTTTGAATGGAGCTAGAAGATGCTCCTTGGTCAAAGGGTTTTGTTGGTCTAAGATTGATCAACTTTGGCTGAGATGGACAGGGAAGCTTTGGTTGTGAAGGACAAGGTAGCCTTGGATAATCGGCTAGAGCTATGAACTTATTTTAGAAGGTTAGTTCAGGCCTTTTTGGATCTTCAGCTTTTGATGGGGTTAGTGGAGGATGGATAAATGGTCTAGCCATTTTTGCTTTTGGAAGGAGTGATGGGTCTAAACGGCCTCATGTTTTCCCTGGAATAATTCACGAGTTAGAAAATCTGGTAGAGAATTATCTTCTCCTTTGATGAAATCAATTTTAAAATCAAAGCTAGATAATAGAGCTTGCCATCTAGCAAATATTTGTTTTGAAACCAAATTTTTGACATCTTTTAGCAAGATCTCTTTAGCAGATTTACAATCTACTCTTAGTAAAAATATTTTGTTGATAAGGTCGTCTTGAAACTTAGTGATACATAGCACTATAGACAAACTTCCTTTTATACTGTCGAATAATTCTTTTGAGCGGAATTCCAGATTCCGAATGTAAAACGAACAAGTTGTTCTATAGATTCAAGATCTACTTTTTGTTTAAGGATTCCTCCATAACCTGCATCAGACGCATCAGTCTCAACAATCATAAACGCATCAGGGTTGGGGATTCCTAGACATGGAATATTTTGGACTAAAGCTTTGACAAGAATGACAACCTGGGTTTGTTCAGAACTCCATGGAACATGATTTTTTCTAAGTCTTTTATACAAAGGCTCGTAAATATGTCTGACTTTTGGGATAAAGTCTGCAACTTAATTTAAACTTCCTAAAAACCTTTGAAGCTGGGTTTTGTCAGAAATTTTGTTTGGAAATTTAGAAGAGAACTCAATGGCCCTGCAAATAGGTTTGTAAGTACCCTGATAAAGATCATGACCTAAAAACCTAATGGTAGTTTGAAAGAGTACCATTTTCTTGGCACTGACAACTAACCCATTATTCTTAACAATCTTGAAGAAGGTGTTGAGGTGTTTAAAGTGAGAATCAATGTTTTCTGAAAAGATCAGCACATCATCAATGTAAACAATTGACATATAAGAATAATCATTGAATATAGAATTCATGATATTTGAAATTCAGAAGGGGCATTCTTGAGCCCAAAAGGCATTACATTCCATTCATACTGTCCAAACGGGACGTTGTAAGCAATTTTGTATTTATCTTTTTCAGAAATCTGAATTTGCCAAAAACCTAATTTCATATCAAATTTGCTATAGATATTAGCTTTGAAAGTCCTTTTCAAAAGGTCTCGTTTGTTAGGTATGGGATACCTAATCCATTTTAAAACGGAGTTTAAAGGTTTGTAATTGATTACTAGTCTTGGTGCTCCTCTTTCTTCCTCCGCATTTTTATTAACGTAGAATGCAGAACAACTCCAAGGTGATTTAGAAATCTTGATAATCTTGTTTTTTAACAGAGTGTCAATCTCTTTCTTATAAAATTCCATCATTTCATGATTCATCTGAATGGGCCTTGCCTTAGTGGTAATTGCCTGTTCATTGAATCCTTCAATGTATGGTAAGTCAACAATATATTTTTTGCGTTCCCAAAAAGCATTTGGAAAATCAGAACATATTTCTTGTTCAAATATTTTCTGAAGATTCGTTATCTTAGTAACCATCTCCGGGGCTTTAAAATCTATTAGATTTTCTTAACACGAATTTCATCCTTTAAAAAGGTGATATGTTGTGAAAGGTTATTAATACGGAAAACTGTATTGTCTCTTATGAAATTACTTTCATCTTGTGAAAGGGTTTTGACAAAAGGAAAATGTAAATCTTTTCCAAGTATAGTAGTATTATACCATTTAAATCAGTAAAATATGGTTTTATCTGAGTAATAAAAGGTATTCCAAGAATGAGTATGATATTTTTGAGTTCTAGGAGGAAACGATTCCTAGCCTCATCATCAGCTATGTGCTGAATAACATCAAAAAGAGCTTTTTTCGAATGATCTGAAAGTACTCTGATATTTTGAGGAGTATTGTCACAAGAAAAAAATGCTTTAGTACAGGCGCAATCTTTTCTTGATTGGCTAGCATCTGATTCATAATCTAGATCAATGTCTTCATCATCGTTGTATTCATCAGATGTACCTGAAGAATCAGAAAAAGGTTCGTCAAGAATAGCAAGGAGTTTACCCTTGGTTTCTTCATCTATGTTAAGAAGATTGATCTTCTTCTTCTTGGTTTCTGAACGACATTCATTAGCTTTATGGCCTGTCTTGCCACATGTCCAACAAACATCTGTTTTGGCATCTCTAGGCCTCTTGGACCTGGATTTCTTTCTCCTAGGCCTGGTAGAATCGTCTCTTCTTCGAGATTTCTTCCGGTGAGACTTCTTTTCTTTTTTGTCGTTTATAACTTTATCAGGGGAGTGATAAAGCCAAAGTCTCGACAAAAACTTCCAAGTTCTCTCCTAGAAGATGATTGTTCCCTCTTAAGCTGATGCTTAAGTTTGATATCTGTGCAGAGTTCAAGCCCTACAATGTTGATGGTGCTTACCAAATCACCATATGTCAAATTACTGTAAGGAATATGACCGTCATTGCGATCTTGAATCTTTGTTCTTACTTTATCGGCAAAAAGGGGAGGTTAACCGCTGATGAAGCGTTCCTTCCAAAAATCCAAATGGCAATCTGGACGAATCATAACCTTGCTGAGAAAGGCATGCTTGTAGTGGATGAAGTTGTCTAAATTGGGACAACTGAGATTGTTCAAGATCTGAAGACTGATGTCTTGAAATCACTTTGGTTCGCCAATGAAATGCTTAGCAATATGATAAAGGAGAGTAGCACAGGCATCTTCCCTAGTAACATGAGAAGTAGACTGGGTGCTTCCTTCAGTTTTAACAACTGTTTCTATTGTTGTGGCATTAATGATGAGGTTTTTAGTTTCATCATTGCAATAACTGTCCCACCAATGTTTTAGCATTCTGGTGAAACCTGCAGCAACCATAGTAGCAGCTTCTCTATCTGCCGAACCTCGCATCTTATATGCAATGATGGCGACTCCCATTTCATGGAGTTTGTTATAAATTTGATGTTCTGCAAGACCATCAATATTCCATTAAGTAATACTTCTTCCTTCATGAGAAGAAGTGGACAAGAATGCATTTTCCTCATACTTTAAGTCTTGGAAAGAGGGTTTGCTAAGGTAGATTTTTATATTATGGAAACGACCACTGGATAGCTTTTGTAGAGGGATATTCTTATCCTAAATGTCTGAAATAGATTTCTCCTGAAGAGTAGAAACCTTTTTCGGGGTTTTTCCATCTTTTTTGGTAACATTGAAATTGGTAAGTTGTTCATTGATTTTATCAATGATATTTCCTGTGACTTCAAAAGTATATGAATGTTTTGGGAATTTTTCTTTGGAAAATTCAGGGAGTTTGAATCCTAGGTTAGGTTCAATATTGTGGTTGGATGAAGTAGAAGCCGGAGTTGGTCTTCTATTAAGAGTCGGTTTGGTATCTTCTATTTGTCTAGAGATAACATGAAGAATTTGGTTTGAGTAATTGTTTTGTTCTATTACTCGATCAATATCTGCAGTAGTGACTAGATTGCTAGACTTATCACTTCTTTCTTTGAAGGGAGAAGCTTTAATCACCTTTCTTGCAATAGGGATGTTAGTTCCTTCAAGTGGAGGAGTAATAGATTCAACAATCTTATTAGAAGTAGTATACCATTTGTTAATGATAACCTGTAATGACTCAGTTGAATTTTCAATCCTACCAGTCATTTCAAACCATTTAAAGAATTCGATTTCACAACCGATTCTTCTCATATTAGCCATCCACAAATCTCTAAAGGATTCTCTTTGAGGAAGAGTAAAGGTAGTAGCATACCATTTTCTTCTTACCTGATTATCTTGATGAGTCCATTGCTCATGCAATATTTCCGGATTAGGCTCAAAGACCTTACCTACTTTTAGCATTCCAACCCCAGCAGGTTATTCTTCTGGTGGTTCCATCTCACTTGCTGAGGGACTACTAGGAAGATCCTGATAAAACACTTTAGGAATATTACCTGAAAAGTCTACTCCTGTGACTTTTCCTTTGCTGTTATCAACTGAGTTGTCATCTATGGAAATATTTTCATCTTCCACTTATTCTGGGGTTTTTGAAGAAGAAGGTGGCCTGGGAACGGGTCTCGAGAGACACGAAGTAGAAGGACTGGGCCAGGATGACCTTCGATAAGAGGAAGATCTCCTAATATTATTATCAAGAAATTAGAGTTCGATTGACCCATCGGGAAACTGAACGACTCTTTCAATCTGAGATCTTTCAGAATGAGACGTAAAAGGTTGAGTTATATTTTCAAAACGTCAATCATTACTGGAGAGTATATCTTTCCATTGAAGAAGACGAGGGACAAAGATAGAACTATGTTCATGGTTAGCTTTCATAAGCATAGTCTCACATTTTAGACTCTCATTACAAGCTTTAGGTGCAAGAGTGGTTTTCATAAGCCTATAATAAACTCGATAGATAATAGCGATCTCACGATAATTGACTTTATTATTCAAATTTTTGGTTTTGACATTGAGAGTCAAATAATCCATGACATTAGGATCATTAATTTCAAGAGAGAAGTTAGGATTACAATTAAAGTAAATTTGCCCATCAGCTAGGTTACTCTGCAGGACTCCAAACAGCGAATCATCAAAATTCAAAAATCTATCATCTCAAAGGATGACACAAACAGGTATATCAATTCCTTTCTAAATAAAGGCTTAACAACAACTTGCACTAAACCAATATGCAAATAATTAAAAGCAGATTTATAATGATTAATATCATTTTCTTTGAGCAGGCGAATAACTTCTAAAGAGTTATTAATTCCAATAGTAGATACACAAGTCTTAATATTATGACGAGTAATCCAACTAAAATTACCTAACTGGTAAATCTTTCTAAAAGGTTCCTCTGGTATACTCTAGTTTTGTATCAGAGCATAAGGTTTTGGGATAAATTATAGGATGTCTCAAACCACGTCTAAGTAGAGTCTTATTCATGGGTGTGAGTCGCGACACAGTTATGAATAGGAGGTTATTGGATGCTAAGGAACAGTCTTACTTCTTCATTCTCTTAGTCATGCCATAGAGTTTGGCTTTGGTAGGCCCTTCTTCTTATCCGTGCCGTTGTTTTTCAGGGTATGGCTAATAAAAGGGAGAATTCTAGGAGAGTTGAGGAGGTGATGAGGAGCAAGAGGTTCCTATTCAGGTTCCACACCAAACTCCTCCTCAAGTTCCTAATGAAGCAGGGACTATGACTAATGTGGAGATAAGGGCGGCTCTCCAAATATTGACTCAAGTCATGACGGCCCAAGTCAATAGGAAAGTAGTTGCTACAGCCAATAATGTGAATACAGCTACTTTAAGGGTTAGAGAGTTTGAGAGGATGAACCCTCCAGAGTTTTATGGCTCCAAGGTGGAGGAAGACCCTCGAGGTTTCATAGATGAGGTGTATAAGGTGCTTGCTATCATGGGTTTGACTACGGTAGAGAAATCGGAACTAGCCGCTTACCAATTGAGGGATATAGCTCAAATTTGGTATGAACAATGGAAAGATAATAGGTCGTTAGAAGCGAGCCCAATAGAGTGGGAAGGGTTAAAGGAAGCATTCCTTGATAGGTTTTTCCCCATAGAGTTAAGGGAGAGAAAGATGCAAGAATTCATCAACCTCCACCAAGGAGGTATGATTGTGAAGGAATATAGCATCAAGTTCACCCAATTGTCCAAGTATGCCCCAATCCTAGTGGCAGACTCAAGGGCTAGAATGAATAAGTTTGTGATGGGAGTGTCCGAATTGGTGGAGAATGAGTGTCGTTCGGCAATGCTCATCCCTAGTATGAACATTTCAAGCCTTATGGTTCATGCCGAACAAATTGAGGAGCAAAAGCTCTAGAAGATGAATAGGGAGGTAAAGAGGGCTAGGACCAATGAAGGGAATTTTTCTAATGCTAGGTCCGATGGACAAGATAGGCCTAGGAGTAAACCAAGATATTACTACCAAGATTCTTCCAACACCTCTAGGTTTGACAAAGAGAAGGGTAGTGGGTCTTCTTTTCCCAAGCCTACTTGCTCCAAGTGTGGGCGGAGTCATTATGGTAAGTGGCTAGCCGGCGTGGATGGTTGCTATGGGTGTGGGAAGGATGGGCACAAAGTGAGAGATTGCCCGGTTCTTAAGGCTAAGGGAAGGGAGGATAATAAAGTTGCCTCTAGTGATCCGGAAGAGGGTACTCAAAAGAAGAATAGGTTCTATGCTCTCCAATCTAGAGAAGATCAAGAGTGATCTCCTCATGTTCCTTCCGGTATGTGTTTTATGTTTTAGTAAAATTTCCAGATTTCTTGTCTTTTGTGACTTGCTATGTTGGATTTGAAGTTGTTTTTAGCATGCATGATGTTTCGCAAAGTTTGTGTAGGCTTACTCCCAATTGGGGGATAGTGTACCTATCTAGTAGGGTTATTGTGTGCCTTATGTGTTAACATGATTTCCTTATATGCATGTTCATGAAATGCTTAGGTCTTGTTTGAAATGACTTAAATGCATAGTTTCCTCATGTTGTAATGCATTTGAATAAGACTTGCATATAGACTTCATGAATTGATTATGAGCATGCCTTAGTGGTCAGAGTTGAGGGTTTCCCCATGAATAGATGCTTTTATGAGAAGTTACATTTTAGGCTCCATGAGTGTGTATTAAGCATGTTTTAGCTAGGAGATGTTAGTTCCTCCTTGAAAATGTGTAGATATAGTATTTGATGTGTTTTGGGTTGGTAGAAGTAGTTCCTACTCCTTTGTGTTGCATTGTATGTGTTTAGCTTTGAATTGAGTTTTTCTTCCTTGATTATATGTATTAGATGTAGTTCATGCATAAAGGGCTTCTAAGTTAGAGTTCAGACTTTAGAAGTTATTTAAAGTGTCATTCGAGGACGAATGTTCCCAAGTGGGGGATAATGAAACACCCCATATTTTAGTTATTTGAACTAGTGAGTTCTAGAGTCTTTGGAAAGAGTTTTTGTGTGTCGTATTAGGTTTAAAAATCAAATAGATGGCTCCTGTACTTAGAATATCATGTTTAGGGGTTAAACGTCCGGGTACGACTCCCCAAGGACCACCCAAGGGGTCCTTGAGGAGGACCCCAAAACAGTCCCCAAAACTGTCCAATTTCAGTGACCTACGGATGGCCATTCATGCCCCTTAGATCAACCTACGCCCCGTAGGTCATCGGCGTAGGTCAGGCCTACACCACCCTCCAAATTTTGATCCCCAGGTCCAAATGACGGACCCAAACCACGATCAGTAGATCAATCCACGGTCCGTTGATGGGGAGTAGTGGATGCTGCCAGTTTTTGGTAGTTTAGTTTTAAGTTAGGCTTTGAGGGTTAGTTTAGTAATTAGTTTTGGGGTTAGGGTGGACTTTTAGTTAATTAATTACCCTCCTATAACTAGTTAATAGACCCCTAACACTAAGTCATTAGCTCATTCATCTTAAGACCCCAAATTGTTCCCCAAGAAATCCTCTCTCTAGAAGAAGAAGAAGAAAGGAAGTTGGGGCAGCAGCTTAAGGCGATTTTCACCATTGATTCAAGCTTTTTTTGGGGCTTTGATTGAAGGTATGTGAAGTTTATTCATCCTTGGGTTCTTCCACCCATTGAGCCCCCATAGATTCCCCCCAATTGTGCACTCAAAAACCCAATTCTAGCTAGGGTTGTGATTGCATTGTGGGTAGGGCTTGGATGTGATTCCAATCTAGTGGATACCACCCAATATTGATTGATTTAGCTTTGATTGATGATAAAGTGATGATTTCATGTGATTTCTATGATGAACCCTAATCTAAATTGATGAATGTGATCTTTGTAGGTTTATGCCATTAAAGGCAAAGTTGAAGGTTCATATGTGATCTTCCTTATTCAATGTTATGTGTTGAAATTGATCAAAGTTAGGATCATATAATCATGAATTGAACTAGACCCCATTGTATATTATTGATCTTGACTTTTAAAGTTAGAATTGAACCTTTATGATCAATTAAGACTAGAATCACCTAGTAATGAGAGATGATCAAATTACTTTGAAATCTAGGTATAAAGAAGAGATTAAGAAAGAAAACCTTGAGGGTATGGTTGTGATCCTAATAGTTAGGGCTTTAGGGTGAAGATAATGAGATTAACTATTGATGCTAAGGCTTTGAGAGTAACGTCTAAAAGAAAATAGAAGTCTAATAGGTTGAATTGTAGTGAAAGGCCTATACTCACCAAACCTACCTTATGAATGCTTGATTGATAAAAGTGATAGAATCACTTGAGCATGGATGGGTTGTCAAGGACATCATTCCATGAGAGATGAGTGTTAAGCAAGGCCTAACGAGTAAACCTTGGGGTGTATGCTTTGCTCGAAGTGGATATTGACAATGATATGGAGTGTCACACAAGATAGGGTCCGGACTCCAAGAAGAAAGGAGAGCCACACCTAGTTGATGCGAGGACTATCCAAGTCAAAGGGGGAACTCTTACGTAGTAGAGTGTGGGTTTTCCCAAAGTTAGGTCTCATGAGATGGGATCCTTCACATAGTTGAGTTAAGGTTCCTAGTAGCCATCTCCTTATCCAATAAACAAAGACATGCTTGAGAAGCATCTCATAGTGTTCAAAGCATAATGAACTAAGACTTGCATAATGAAGTAACTCATAGTGTTCAAAGTATAAATGGAGTTAGACATGCTTAAGTAAGTATCTCATAGTATCCATGCTAGTAATGAACTTAGACATACTTAAGATAGTATCTCATAGGGTTTAAGTTATTCATGAACTAAGATGTGCTTAAGATAGTACCTCATAGTGTTCTAAACTTAAAGAGAGGAACTAGGTTCCAAACAAAGAAGTATTAGCATGAGGACCTAAAGGTAATACATAGCATGTATAGTATTATGGGGTGCTATGCATGCATTTCACAAGTATGACTTAGGGTCATTAAAGAGAAGTAGTGAGATAGGATTGTGCTAGGGTTGCCTTTCCTAGTTATAGTTGACTACAGGAGAGAGATTTCCTTAGTTATGAGAGTTAAGCTAATAATGAGGCCAAAGTAGAGTGAATATGACTAAGATGACTTCAAGGCTATGCTTAGAGTGAAGGGTAGTATGGGATGCCTTTCATGCATTGCACAAGTGTGTCTTGGGGTTACTTAGAAGTATGGTACCCTTATGGCATAGAGAAGCTTAAGAGTTGACCATGTATATAGATTAAGGTTAAAATGACATGAAGACCAAAGTCTTGAATGTGAAGGTGGACTATGCCCAAGAATGACCAAAGAGAGGTACTTAGCTTGGATGGTAGTATGGGATGCTATCCGGGCATTGCACTAGTATACTTGGAGGTGGCTTGTGAAGTAGTTCTCTTGTAACATGAAAGACTCAAGGTTGAAGTATGTAACCATGGAAGTTTAAGTAAAGACTAGGCAATGAACATGATGTATCTCCTATGCTTATTAAATATATCTTATGTGACTTGTGTTTATATGATGCTTATATTGGAGACCATGCTATGACTATGATGAATATATTGTGATTATGTTATTGTCTCTTATGTTTATGTCCTATGTTGACTAACCATTTGAGATGCTCTTGATGTTGTGTTAGCTTTCATACTTAGTACGTTTTGTACTAAAGCATATTGCCTACAATCTAACCAAATGTAAGGTTGGAGGCTTGAGTTGCATTGGAGGCTAGAGTTTCAAGGGTTTAGAAGAATTGAAGAATTGGTGAGTCCTCATAGCTTAGAGGACGAACCCTTATTTCCTTATGTCATTTCTTTATGTTTAGATTTTGTATGGGCTGTGTCCCAATGACTTTTATTCAAGAGTTATAATAGATGGTTTGAGACATAGTAATAGAAAGACTTTCCGCTTGTTTTTTATATTATATGACTTCGATTGTAAAAGTTTTGAATTTCCCCATATTTTCTATTATATTATGCGAAGAATGTGCTAAGGGCTTGTATGCGACCCCTTCGGGGTCAACTATGCCATGTTACGACTAGGGGGTGCTCCCGAGTCGTGACATTATAGGTGGTTAAATACCTAACGAACCGACTTCCCTTAACCCCTAATTACTTATTAACTTAACCCCCAAACACCTCACTTAAAACTAAAACATGAAATCTGCTCATGACCTATGCCTTACCACCCATAGACTGTGGGTGGATCTACTGGACGTCACTCACCTCCGTAGGTGAGGTTTGCAACTAAAAAATTGCAGGCCACTGCAAGCTTTGAACCATGACCCCCACCTGCGGGGCGTGGGTCCACCTACGGCCAGTAGGTGGCCGAACATAGGTGACACTTTTTTGACAGCTTTTTGGGCTGTTTTGAGGTCCTCCTCAACCACCCCTTGGGTGGTCCTTGGGGGGTCGTACCTTGAAGCCCTAACCCTTAAACCCCTATTCTAAGTACGGGAATCACTTTTGCGAGTTTTAACCCTCATACAACACTCCAAAACTCTTACGAAAGGCTCTAGAACTCTCTAGTTCAACTTACCAATTTCCGGGGTGTTACAATATCAAAACATAACATAGTAGAAAAGTGCAAAAATTTAAAATATTTTCCAATACAATCAAAGTCTCATAAAACAAAGCGGAAGTCTTTAACATTGTCTCAAACCATCTAATACATGTAAGTCTTAGGGACACAACCCATACACAACAGTAAGCATAAAAGAAAGACATACAAGGAAAGGGAGATCAAGACCAGGATGTTATGAGGACTCACCAAATCTTTGCTCCTTGCTCTACTATGAACCTAGCCACAAGAATGGAAGTCAATATCGTCGGACCCTACATTTGATAAGAATATAGGAAAAAGTATTTGTTAGTACAATAAAGTACTCAATGTGATGGTTTAGCATAAATCATCAACATATGCATAATATAGGCATTAGTCAACATAAGACACATACCATAATCATAAGAGACAATAACATAAGTCATAAGCATAGAAGACATCATCATAAGCATAGGCTATAAGCTTAAGAGATAACAATATAGTCTTAGGCATAACCAGTGCATCTAGATCGACATCATATAAGAGAAACATTGCATAAGTAACCTTAGAGCGTACTTGTGCAAT
This sequence comes from Solanum tarnii x Solanum tuberosum, assembly GCA_029582315.1. Lineage (NCBI taxonomy): Eukaryota > Viridiplantae > Streptophyta > Magnoliopsida > Solanales > Solanaceae > Solanum > Solanum tarnii x Solanum tuberosum. Next base: position 20,138 of record JAJONS010035117.1, read on the forward strand.
GCATGAATAAGCCCCATAAATCTCACCCATTCTAAGTAAATCATTTTAGGTCATCATACTTGTTCATCATGTTTTTATATAATCCTTAGCTTATCATTTATAGACAAGGTAAATCACCTCTTAGTCATACATGTCATGGAAGGCTTTTCACTACAATCCACACTAGTCATTTATTATTTCGTAGTTCACATTATTCTTGCTTACTTTCAAGACATGGGGACTCGCCTCTCTATGTCTATTATAAAGGCTAATGGGTGGTCACCTCGTGCCTTACTTGAATAGTCATAGGTATTCGCCTCCATGACCATATTAGGGAAATATAGGTATTTGCCTCCATGCCCCACCATTATATGATGTAGTTATTCGCCTCCACATCATTTTACAAAGATCATAGGTATTCGCCTCCATGCCCAACTTGATATGATATAGGTATTCGCCTCCACATCATTTAATAGGGATAATAGGTATTAGCCTCCATGATTATCAATAAAAGCTAATGGGTAATGAACTCTTACATTGCTGTAGGAGTTATAGAGTTAGGGTAGTCATCTCACACTCCTCATCACATGACATGTGTAATCACCTCATGTGTATTATCTCTTTCTTACTAACTTGGAATATGGGAGATCACCCCACATCCTTCTCATATTAATGTCTTGGGGAATCACTTATAACCTCATATCATTTTATAGTTCTTTGACTTAGATTCATCTTAGGTGAGCAAGACTTTCAACCTAGAATCATTCCATGTGAGAAAACCTTTTGCATCATGTTTTCATCAGATAGCCTTTGAATCAACACAACAACACAACATCATAGTCATTAAAACTTCACTCTCAAACAGTTCCTAAAGAATTTACACAGTTTAACACCTCGTATCCTAGAAAGACCAACCAGCAAACTTTCAGAAAATGCAGGTGCCACCGACGAGTGCCACCCACGGACCGTAGGGTGACACACAAACCGTAGGTGGGGTCCGTGGTTGGCCACTAGCAACCCCCTCAGAAAAACCCCAGAAAACCCTGACCCACGACCAGGACCTACAGACCATAGGTGGGACCATCGTTTATGGATCGAGGTCCCCAAAAAACCTTGACCCACGACCAGGACCTATAGACCATAGGTGGGACCACGGTCCATGGATCGAGGTCCCCAGAAAAACCCCGACCCATGGCGAGGACCTACGGACTGTATGTGGAACCCAGCGGACTGTATGTGGAACCCAATCCATAGATCGTGGTCCGTAAATCTCATTCTCAGAAGCCAATCAATGACTGACCACGACGGACCATAGATGGGACCAGGTCCGTCGGTTGGTCATGACAACTTTTAAGTCAGGTTCTTTTTTGTCTTTTCCCTATGCGTTGAACCCCTAAACTATGTCGTTTAACCCCTAAACTACGTAGTTTTGGTAAATTTTAGCCTAGTAACTTAATTAGAACTTACCCAAGTCAATTCATTCTCCAAAATTCATCCAATTAGAATGAAAAGAGGAGAAAGCAGTCGAGCAATCCTAGTTCAAGAACGCAACAAGGTTTCGTCAGTTCCAACCCCAAAATTGAAATATTTCTCCGTGAAATTCGTCACCAGGTATGTGGGATTTCACTAGTGGGTTCCTTTCACCCATTAGATCCCTAGATTTCAGTCAGATTCTTTATTCTCCACATTATGTTAGACCTAGGGTTTCATGAATTTCAGAAATTATGTTGTGATTCAGTTGTTAGACTAACCAAATCAGATTATCATGTTTTCATGGAATTGTTGCTTAGTTCTTGCTTGAAACTCAGAACCCTAGTTGTGTAGATTCATTAAGTTCATGAATTACACTTGCTAGGTCAGATTACTCAGATATACATGCCTCATTTAAGAATGTTTCACTATTAGTATATTAATGATGTATTTTCAGTCAGCAGTTCAGAACATCGATCTATCTAGTTTATTTCAGTTATATTGTATTTTATGCATTCTATTAGGAGTAGGCTTAAATACTGAGTTGGACTAGGGTCATTCACCCTCATAGACCCAGAACTATGTGCGCCCGTAGGTTAAGTCCCCTCTGGGGCATCAGTTTTAGTGATCACGCCAGTCATGCCTCTATACCTCTGGCAGGGTTGATGAGTCCACAATTTGGACTCTTTTGGGGCTTTATTTTAATAGATTTAGTGTCCTCAAATGAATATTTTGTCTCAATAACTTATGTAAAGCCTTGAGTTTCATGTATTTTTAGTTGAGAGACAAAGCATGGACGCTATCGAGAAAAAATGAACAAGGCGGCTGAAAGAACAAATAAATTAAGGCCTAAGGATCACCTAAGCCATTGGGCGAGTCACCGAATGGCCTTGGTATCGCCCAATGTTCCAGTGTACAAAGCCTTGAAGGACAAAATCAAATAGGCGTTTGAAAGGAGCAGTCACTGAGTCGCCGAACGGTTCTTCGAGGTAGTGCCATATTGCCAAATGATTCAAAATGCGAAGATACTGAAGGCAAAAGCTGAAAGGCGATAAACCAGACCAAAGGGCAGATCGCCGAATGTATCAGCGACCCTGGCAAATTGCGCCGAGTGGTCCTTCGCAACTCAAATTTTAGAAAACTATAAATACCCATTTAAATATGTAGCTTAGTATCAAGTTGTAGAGAATTATTATTGATTTTTAGAATATTTCAGTCTGAGTTCTTAGAGTTTCGGGAAACATTGTTCTTGAGCTTTGAAGGTTTTGAAGGTTTTCATCTCCAAGAAATTGGAAGTGGGCATCAAAGAGTCATCATCTAGATGTGTTTAAAGACATTATTTATCGTACCAATTTGATGGAAACACTTTTAGGTATCGATTTCTATCACTTTTTCATGTCTAGCTAAAACCCCAAATCTTGGGGTGTGATTATGTGAATATGGGTCAAGTTTACTATTAGGTATTGCTCATTGTTAGTCTATTTGCTGTTTAAATATCATTTACTATTGGGTATTACTGAGTTGGACTAGGGTCAGTGACCCTCATAGTCCCAGAACTATGTGCCCCCGTAGGTTAAGTCCCCTCTGGGGCATCAGTTTTAGTGATCACGCCAGTCATGCCTCTATACCTCTGGCAGGGTTGATGAGTCCACAATTTGGACTCTTTTAGGGCTTTATTTTAATAGATTTAGTGTACTCAAAGGAATATTTTGTCTCAATAACTTATGTAAAGCCTTGAGTTTCAGGTATTTTTAGTTAAGAGACAAAGCATGGACGCTATCGAGAAAAAATGAACAAGGCGGCTGAAAGAACGAAGAAATTAAGGCCTGAGGATCACCTAAGCCATTGGGCGAGTCACCGAATGGCCTTGGTATCGCCCAATGTTCCAGTGTGCAAAGCCTTGAAGGACAAAATCAAATAGGCATTTGAAAGGAGCAGTCGGTGAGTCGCCGAACGATTCTGCGAGGTAGTGCCATATTGCCCAATAATTCAAAACGCAAAGATACTGAAGGCAAAAGCTGAAAGGTGATGAACCAGACAAAAGGGCAGATTGCCGAATGTATCGGCGATCCCGACTAACTGCATCGAGTGGTCCTTCGCAACTCGAATTTTAGAAAACTATGAATACCCATTTAAATCTGTAGCTTAGTATCAAGTTGTAGCGAATTATTATTGATTTTTAGAATATTTCAGTCTGAGTTCTTAGAGTTTTGGGAGACATTGTTCTTGAACTTTGAAGGTTTTGAAGGTTTTCATCCCCAAGAAATTGGAAGTGGGCATCAAAGAGTCATCATCTTAGACGTGTTTAAAGACATTATTTATCGAACCAATTTTATGGAAACACTTTTAGGTATCGATTTTTATCACTTTTTCATGTCTAGCTAAAACCCCAAATCTTGGGGTGTGATTATGTGAATATGGGTCAAATTTACTATTGGGTATTGCTCATTGTTAGTCTATTTGTTGTTTAAATATCATTTCGTTTAGTAGTTGTGTTTGAACTTAATGGGATTGTAGTTGTAAATATGATTTCATCTTAGTGTTTTTGGCTTGCTCGAGAGAGAGGTTTTAAAACAAAAACTACTAAATCGATAGCATGTGGTTATTGGGTCGTCGTGGGTTCAGCTCGGGAGACTGAATCCTAGGCCTTCTCCCACACATTCAGCTCGAGAGAGTGAATGGGCTAAGACGAAGGTTGTGCTTAATTGATGTAAGTCAGTGTTCAAGAGAAACCAAGTTGATTAGGGGTAAGTTGTTTGAGAGAAAATTTACCCCACTAAAGTCTAGCTTAGTTACAAATGTTCAGCAATTTATTATCAATAGTATTTACCCCGTTGTTTATTTTATCCCATATTCCTATCACATCCCAAGAATCCCGTCTCCCAATCTCACATCTTTATAGTTTTGCTATTTTTGGTTTATTAGTTGAATACAAACCCCCCATTGATAATTAACATTCGTGTCACTTTTTGATTTAATATGTTTGTTTTCGTTAATGTTTATAGCTATGATTGATTAGAACTAAGTTTTACTTTTCCATTTGATTCTCGACTACTAACTGCTTCCTTGGGACTCGACCCTAACCGATTTGGTTGGGTTATATTACTACACGCGATCGTTGACACTTGAATTGGAAGTTGTGTCTTTGATTACGTCAAACATCAAAAAGGCGTTGCTGCCGGGGAGTGGTGTTAGTTGAGAATTTCTAGTTAAGTTGGATTTTGTTCTTGTTAGTCATAGTGATACTTAGTTAATTTTTAGATTTAGTTTTTGTGTCGCTTTTTTGAGTAGGAAATTGGAATATGTCTGGTAGCAATGGTCACCAAATGGACCTCTCTCTTTTGAGGATGATGTCTCTTAGGGATAACATCCTAAGTTTAAGACAATTGAAAGGAGAGTCCATCCATGAGTTGTGGCTGAGATTTAAGACACTCTTCCTGCAATGCCCAGCTTATGGAATCTGTAAAAGCTTGCTATTGGACTACTTATACAAAAGTCTTAGCCCGGAAAACAAAAGAATGGCTGACCAAATATTTCTAAGGGGTGTCTCACGACTACCCTACGCAATAGATGCCCAACTCCTTGATCACATGGTCATGACCAACAAGGAGATTGAGAAAGACCATATTTTGGCCACACTGTTGACTCTATTGGATCTAGTGGCCAAAAAGATCATGGAATTGGAAACACCGGATAAAAGAAAAGACTGGTGCATCCCCCCTCATGAGCGTATAAAGCCCAATGCGAAAGAGGGTGGACAAATAGAGGAGACACTCTCACTCATTCTCCACAAAGTCGAAAGTCATGACAAGAGGTTGAATGAGATAAAGGAGAATGTCTTACTGCTGAATGAAATAACTGCTTCCCAATTCATATCTGTTCAGTAACTGCAGACCCAAATGGGTCATGTATTGTCTCATCTCTACCCCACAAATCAAAATTAAGTTGGGAAGTCGTGCCGCGACATTAAATAAGGCGCTTCTTTGGAGGTAACCCAAGGTTTTATCACTTTAAATTGTTATTTTAGAATAATGGTGTGTTGAATGTGTAGGTTAAAGTGTGGGAAATGTTTGAAAAGTGCAGATTGTCGAGCTAAAGTCCAGTCGGCAAAACGCCGAAGAGGTCGGCAACCTCGACCTAGACCACCGTTAGACTCAAGACAACTTTAAGGTAGAGTCTGTAAAACTCAGCAAGCCCAAGAAATTATTGGCAATTCGCCAATCCAATTGGTGATCTCGATCTTGTCCGCCGTTTGGATCCCTACATCAACTGAGGGTCCTGTAGGACTCGATGAGGTAAGCGACCACTCGGTGTGTCGCCGAGTGGTTCGGCAAGCTCAACTAATGTCGCCGAATGGGTGAAATCTAGATGGTTTATTCAAGTGCCAAAGGTTTAAATTTTGAATTCTTTCATTTTCCCTCATTTTTCATCTTCCCAAACTCGCACCTATTTAGTATTTTTGATATTTCCGCACTATATAAGTATTTTAGTTGATCGATTGGTGCTTGATTTGGATTACATTGCCGCCTAGCTTTTCAATTTCATTTTTATCGGCAGTTAAGATTGGTTTTCTGAACTCCGCATTTAATTTTAGTATTTTGTACTCTTATGCAAACAATATTATATTGATGATGTGTGTTGGGCCTCTCTGATAGGATTAGAAGGTTTGAATGCCTATTTTAATTTGATAATCTTGCACGTATTGTTTTGATTGTCGAATGCCTGTAAACTTGTGCCTTAAAATGAGTTAAATTTTATGGGGTTTGCTTTCTTGTTAGTCAGATTTATTGGGTGAAGTCTGAGTAGCCCGTATTTTTGCTAAATGGCGTAAATTGCATAATGATAGAGTGGGTGCCACCATTCTTAAGGGGAAAAGTCATCAAATGGCCAAATTTGGCAAAATCGGGGGAAGTGTGAGTATCCCGGGGGGATGGGTGTTATGGGTCTTGTTTGAATTCGAGTTTTGCATGGTTTGATTTTTGTTTTCGGGGGTTGCGGGGATGTATTCTAGAAGTTGGGTTGAAAATGGGCACGTTGGGTCGTTTGGCGAGCTGGGTCGAGCTCACTAAACCTCTCAGTGGTTCGCCTAATGTCCCCATCTCGCCTTTAATTTCATGCTTTATGTGATGATTGGTTTTGTAACTTTGGGCGAGAAGCATAAGGTCACTGAGTGCACTTGGAAACTCACCGAAAGTCTTCTTAATCGCCTTCTGTCTACATCCCTAAACCCTATTTGCACTGTAACTTTCGGCGAGCGGAACTTTTCTCACCGAATGTTGTCAGTGATTCATCGAAAGGCCTTTCCCATCGCCAATTTGCCACAACTTTTAAGACACTCCTTTCGGCGAGCCCAACCTAGCTCACCAAAGCGATTTGGTGACTCAACGACTGATTTGGGGAGTCTTTCTACGACTATGTTTCTATGAATTTGATTAAGTTAGTTTTAACTTTTTCCTGATGTTTTGCAGACATTGCTAGATCTAAAGTTGCATGAAGAAACATGCCACCCCAAGGGCAAGCAAAAGGTATTACACTCGATAAAAATGTTGTTACATCCAACAGATAGGCCACAAAACTCACCACAACTAGTGGGAAAGGCAAGGGCAAAGGCAAAGCACATGCGTCACCAGAAGCAAGCCCCGACAGTGACGACATCTATGACACTTACCTCACCACATTTGAGAGTGAGGGTGAGCATCAGGATCCTCAAACTTTAGCATCTGATAATGATGAGCTTGTAGCAGCACAGAGGGCAGAGTTACTATATAAAAAGATACATGATCCATCTAGGATCAGAACCCCTCAGCCTACCACTTCTTCTCCTCCAGTTCCAGAACAGGCTATAGTCCTAGAACCTCCTGTACAAGGTCCTCCACCCAAGTCAATGAACAGATTAAAGACTGAGGGGCGAAAGAAAATCCTTGAGGAAAAGCGTCTATCCACAGATGGGGTTATCGACAGGTACCCAGAGATAATGGATTGCTTGAAATCTCACAAGTTCCAGATCTTCACCAAACCCCATGGGCCGTATATTCCAAATTGGGTCCAGGAGTGCTATGACTCTTAAGTAACCTTGATACCACAGAGGAAGAAGAAGGAAGCTACTTTCAAACCAGTTGACTACGTGTTCGTTAGAGGTAAAAGAGTGAAGTGTGATGTTGATGCAACCAATACGGTTCTGGAGTGCTCAAATGACATTGACGATGATTGTCAGTACATTATCAGAACAAAGACTCTGGAAAACTTGAAGAAGTGGTTGGCCCCATTAATATAAGAAGGTGCTCTAAAGTGGCTTGATATTGGAGCACCTATTGAGAAGAAGGATCTGAACATCGCTCATGATTCTGGTTTAGCTTCATCAGCAGTACCATTATGCCATCCCAAAATGAGTACATACTCCGTCATGCCAAAGCAACCTGTCTGGGTTGCATCATTGATGGGACGAGACTAAATCTGGGGATGATCATAGCATATGAGATGGTCATGAGCGCCAAGTAGCCCTCAACCTCTCTTCCCTTCCCGGTTTTGATCACCGAGTTGTACAGCAGGCTCGGATGCCTAGAGATGCCAAGAAAGATGTGGGGGTGATTCCCACATCCTCCACCGATATCCGGAGGATTGAGGCAGAATATTTAAAAGACCAAGTTGAAAAGAAGAAGAAGGCAGCCACGGTGGATTCTTTCTCGATTGTGGACAGAGACCCCATACCTACAGAGACATCTTTGCCTACTCTGGCCACTGAGCTTCAGGTACTCCTTGTGCTGTATTTTCTGATGTCCCTAGTTCTTCTTCTATTGCACTGCCTCCTAGACCTGCTGCTGGAGTTGTTTCCCAGACTCTGATCACCCAGGCTTCATTACTTCAGGTGGGGCAGCTTGCCTATTCTGCTGATTGTCGGGTAGCCAGACTTGAGACCTCCATTCCTAGCATGATTCAGACTACCCTGACTGATGTTATGACACCATTGAGTGCTAACATTGATACCTTTGCGGCAAGGATAGCGGTGTGTGAGAGTGGCCAAGGGGTCACCGAGGAGGTAACGGCTTTAGAAGTTGTCATTGCTGAGCTGAGGAAAGATGTGGACCACCTGAAGTCCACCGATATATGTACGGCCTTTGGGATGGTGGAGATCCCTGATGAGCCAGTTGAACCAGTTGATCTCGAGTCTGAGGCGGAGACGGATGAGGAGTTACTTGAGGCAGCAGAAGAAGCCTCAGATGAGGGCCTCAAAGGGACTGAGGGGGTCATGGTAGCTGCAGCTATACAATCTTCATTGGCAGATTCATCATTGGTCGCTCCTAGTTCTATTACACTTTCTCCAGAGGTGACTCCGAGTACTGAGACCCTAGACCAAACAGATGCACCGGGCACTAATGCCCAGACAGATGGAGCGGTTGCTTAGATGGGATCCCCTCTTTACCTCCCTCTCTATCTTACTTTTAGTTTAACCTTTGGATATTATATTTTGCTTGCATTTGAGGACAAACACTTTTATTTGTGGTGGGATGAGGCTCACCTTTTATGTGACTCTTTTGTGAATATTCTTGTTTTGTTTATATATTTGGGCTTTGAGCCAAATTCATGTTATACACTGCTTTTTGTGGAAGGTTTGAGCTTGTGGATCCTAGCTTTTAATTGTAAGTGATTTTTGACCCTTCCGAAATATTTTATTTTTGCCACCTCTTGTATGTGTTGAATTGACTGTTCTCTTGCAAATTTAAGTACAGGTTTTGATCAATACCGATGACTCGAATAGTGCTCATAATTGAAAATAAATGAATGCACGGCTACGACGAGGCCAATTGAAGTTGCATAGACAATATGTGAACTCTTTTCATCTCGCTGTGACTAGCCAATTATCGAATCGAGACTATTGTGATGAACATTGCACACTAGCGAAAGTGTGGAGCCTTGTTTGACTTTGGTGTCAATACCTTGTGTTATGAGCTTATTGTGAACCATGCATAATGACACCTAGAATTTGCCCCGTCGGTCCGGTTGACTAAGTGATGCAATTTCTTGAGATGATCTTAGGCAACTTAAAGAGTGTGAACTAATTTGAAATTATACCTCTTTTGTTGCTTACCTTGTGAGTGTGTGAACCTCTTTTGAGCACCCCTTGAGCCTTATCCTTTTCTTGGAAGAAACTTGATGAAAGTGTAACCTTTCTTAAACCATTACCCATAATCCTCATGACTTGTGAATTGTTTGAATAGCCAACTTAGGCCAAAAGCCTAAGTTGGGGGTGTGGTGAAAAGAGAAGGTAAATCAAGTAAATGCAAAGAAGTCCCTTGCGCCCATATTTTGAGAAAAAATGAAACCCCTCCAAATTTATAAAAAAGAGATTGAAAAAGAAAAAGAAAAAAAGTTGTGAAATAAACTTGTGGAAATACAAAAAAAATGGGCTTCCCAATGACTTATGGAAGATGAATAAGAGGTGAGTTTTGAGCTTGAATGAATGATAGAGAGAAGGAAAGAAGGTGTTGTTCACATACCATTACACTCAGCCCCATTACATGCCTTGAAAAGACCTTTTTGATCTTGAATGAGCTGAAGCAAAAGTCGATTGGAAAATAAGGGAAAACCTATGGGTGAAATCATGCATTGTGTTTATCTTTGTGAGTGTGAGTGTTGATCTTGATTTCGAAACTTTAAATGGTTGAACCATTATGTGTGAATATCGAATCATTCTTTGTGTAAGGGCATTCAAATACCTTTGTTGAGCTCGAACTTGCATTTACAGCAAGTATAGTGAGCTTGAGATTCTTTGGTAATGGTGAGTCACAACTTGAATCTTTGAGTGCACAATTGTTCCTTGCACAAGTAAGTTGAGACTTTTTGTGTGCATTCATGATTGACTCTTGGGTAGCACTATTTGAGACATCATTTTTGAAATGCTGAACTTGAGTTTTACTTGAGGACAAGCTAAAGTTTAAGTTGCGGGTATTGATGAGTCCACAATTTGGACTCTTTTAGGGCTTTATTTTAATGGATTTAGTGTCCTCAAATGCATATTTTGTCTCAATAACTGATGTAAAGCCTTGAGTTTCAGGTTTTTTGAGTTGATAGAAAAAGCATGGACGCTATCGAGAAAAAATGAACGAGGAGGCTGAAAGAACAAAGAAATGAAGACATGAGGATCGCCTAAGCCATTGGGCGAGTCGCCGAATGGCCTTGGTATCGCCCAATGTTACAGTGTGCAAAGCCTTGAAGGACAAAATCAAATAGGCCATTTAAAGGAGCAGTCGGCGAGTCGCCGAATGGTTTTGCGAGGCAGTGCCATATCGTCCAATGATTCAAAATGCGATGATGCTGAAGGCAAAAGCTGAAAGGCGATGAACCAGACCAAAGGGCGAATCGCCGAGTGTATCGGCGATCCCAACTAACTGCGTCGAATGGTCCTTCGCAGCACAAATTTTTGAAAACTATAAATACCCATTTAAATCTGTAGTTTAGTATCAAGTTGTAGCAAATTATTACTGATTTTTAGAAAATTTCAGTTTGAGTTCTTAGAGTTCTTGGGAGACATTTTTCTTGTGCTTTGAAGGTTTTCATCTCCAAGAAATTAGAAGTGGGCATCAAAGAATCTTCATCTTAGACGTGTTTAAAGACATTATTTATCGTACCCATTTGATAGAAACACTTTTAGGTATCGATTCTATCTCTTTTTCATGTATATCTAAATCCCCAATTCTTGGGGTGTGATTATGTGAATATGGGTTAAATTTATTGTTGGGTATTGCTCATCGTTAGTTTATTTGTTGTTTAAATGTGATTTCGTTTAGTAGTTGTGTTTGAACTTAATGGGATTGTAGTTGCAAATACGATTTCATCTTAGTGTTTTTGGTTTGCTCGAGAGAGAGGTTTTAAAACCAAAACTACTAAATCGATAACCTGTGGTTATTGGGTTGTCGTGGGTTCAACTCGAGAGAGTGAATCATAGACCTTCTCCCACACATTCAGCTCGAGAGACTGAATGGGCTAAGGTGAAGGTTTTGCTTAATTGTTGCAACTCGGTGTTCGAGAGAAACCGAGTTGATTCGGGGTAAGTTCTTCGAGAGAAAATTTACCCCCACTAAAGTCTAGCTTATTTACAAATGTTCAGCAATTTATCATCAATAGCATTTACCCGGTTGTTTATTTTATCCCTTATTCCTATCACATCCCAAGAATCTCGTATCCCTATCTCATATCTTTATATTTTAGCTATTTTTGGTTTATTAGTTGAATACAAACCCCTAATTGATAATTGGCATTCATGTCACTTTTTGATTTAATATGTATGTTTTCGTTAATGTTTATAGCTATGATTGATTAGAACTAAGTTTTACTTTTCCATTAGATTCTCGACTACTAACCACTCCCTTGGGACTCGACCCCAACCCATTCGGTTGGGTTATATTACTACACGCGATCGTTGACATTTGAACTGGAAGATGTGTCTTTGTATACATCAAACATCAAGGGTATATTGGGTCCTCTCGATGGGGCGTATACATCGGACTCCACATTTAGCTCATGTGGTTTTATGTCGGTTATAAGTAGCTCCCACAGACAGATTCTAGTGTATTGACCAGGTTATCAGTTACAGTTCAGTATTTAGTTTCAACATGTCATAAACTTGGTCATTACATTTAGTTAGTTCATATTCAGCATTTTTAGTATATTTATCATGTTCAGATTATAAAATTGTTTTATTGCTTTGTTCAGTATTACGTTTTATTCAGCTTTATTCTATCTTGCATGCTCATTACCTATCACATACTGATGCATACTCTACGCTACATCTTTTCGTGATATAGGTTCAGGCCCTCAGCATTCAGATCATGCATAGATCGGTTCCCAATCTTCAGTCCAGTAGCTTCAGTGGTGAGTCTTCATATTTTGAGGACAATAGACATGCTTCTATATTTATTCCTTTCTTTTTCAGTTTTCAGTATCTGCTAGAGTTATTTGGGGCATGTCCCAGCATCTCTAGTCAGTTAGAGGCTTTATGCCAGACATAATTAGATTCTGCTTTTGTGTTTAGGGTTTATTTCAGTATCTTAAACTCTTCTCAGATATATATATATATATATATATATATATATATATATATATATATATATATATA
>JAJONS010035118.1:0-24094 GCA_029582315.1 Solanum tarnii x Solanum tuberosum
GGGGGGGGGGGGGGATTTGTGAAATAAATTCTGGAAATCATGTGAACAATCAATGAACAAGATTCAAACTTTAGGTGTTATCAAGATGAGAGAGAAACAAGGGTGTACGTGTTACCCACAAGCTCATAACGCGGCAATCCTAGTAATAGTAATCCTTTCCTAGTGTATTACATGCAAAGTAACAAGTTAGGTATCTCTAATTCCTTGGTCCGACAACTAGCGAATTTCACCCCGCACCTTGGTCCGGCTCCGTGTGTATAATTTACTAACCCTTACCTTTACCTCATATTAGATATCACATCGATGTATGACTTAGTTTTCACCCTCGCACCAATCGACACTAGACTATTAGATAGTATCACACTAAATCTATGTTGATAATTCTTTTCTTATTAACTACCTCCTTGGTCCGGCAAGTACCAACAAGGCGAGTTCTACCGTTGACCACCGTTAAAAGACTTCTAAACGAAAGAATAGTCAATGCATGCAACAACACTATTCAAGAATTACTTAATTACTATTCATACAGTGTTAATCGTTCATGGTTCCCACAACACTAGTTGTGGATTTAGATACCAATAGTAGAAAAACACAATTCATATTTTTAGATGAAGAAATCATGAACTTACGTAATGAGAAGAATAAACTCAGAATCTCAACTTGAATTGCAAAGTCAAAATCTTCAAAACGAACTTAGGAAATTAAGAATTGCTAAAGTTGCAAGCTAATCTCCAAAGCCAAAAACTAGAACTATAATAATAAAGTCTAACCCCAAAATAAGAAGAATAAAAGAACCCTAAAAAGTATCCCTATAAGTTATCTCCTCAAAAATAATTATTTCTATGGACTATTTATAGATATAGAAAACCCTAAATAAAATAAGTGACTCCAAATTAAATTAGAAATCCAAAAGAAAAAGGAATTAAATACCTATTTAATTTCCGTGAAGCTGTCCGCGTGAAACCGCCTCGAATTATTTGAGGGGCCTTCATTGGCTGCCACGTGGCAGCTTTCGATTCCAATTCCAACTTTGATTGACTTCATCAATTGTCACGTGGAAGTTTCCTTTTGCAATACACAATTTGCAGGAAATATGCACCTTATATATTTCTATATTATTGTATTAAATTTAATCCATTAAGTTGTCTGCTTGATTTCCTTCTTTAACCTTCCATCTTTAATTCGTTTTAGCTTTAAATTTCTTTATTTTTCCACCAAGTTAATCTTACAAATAAAATATACTATTTAGCACAATCCACAATATTCAAGCTCAAAAAGGACAAAAATAAATAATAAATGTGAGAAAAATAATGATTAAAAATATGTATTTTGGCCTCACATCATGGGATCCCAATAATGTCCGCAATAGTTCATCCTATAGCCCTCTTAAACCTCTTCAATATAGATACCAAGGCCCCTATTTGCTCTTCACTTATATCAACAACAATGATCACAGGTAAAGTGTTATCTCTCCCCAAGAATACATACCTCAAGTGGGATGGTAGAGCCTTAAGTTCCAGGTTTGGAGGCCTATCTATAGACGGTTTTACAGACGGAGAGTTTCGATTCTTCATATCTAACTCCATTCTTTTTGGTTTGGAGCGGAACTTGAACCTATCAAGTGCAGCAACTATCTCATCATAGTCATCAATACCATCAGTATCAAAATTCATCATTATCGCTGCTAGTGCATCAAAACCCAACCTATCTTCAATAGACACTTCAGAACCTTGCACTACAGTATGATTCGTCACTGATACTGATTTAAGATCACTTTCCTACTTCATAGACCAACAGATGTTAAAAGTTAGCTCCTCATTAATCAGATGGAACTTCATCTGCCCTCTCTCCATAACGACTAAGGCGCGACCAGTAGTAACGAATGGTCTCCCTAAGATTATGGAAACCTCTAAATCAACCTCACAATCAAGTATCACAAAATCTGCCGGAAAGATGAACGACTCCACTTTCACAAGGACATCTTGGATCACTCAAATGGGCCTCCTCACAATTATATCGGTCATAAGTAGACACATCGCAGCCGGTTTTGGAGCTCCTAAACCCAATTTCTTATAGATGGACAATGCCATCAAATTAATGTTGGCACCCAAGTCGCATCAAGCTTTCGCAAAGTGTAAGATCCCAATGGTGCAATGAATAGTGAAAGCACCAGGATCCTCTTTCTTCTGCACAAGTGACCTGGTAGCTATAGCACTACAATGCTGCAGCCTCTCATCATTCTCTAAACTAATAGCCCTCTTTTCGGTCACCAAGTCTTTTATGAATTTAGCATACCCATGCATTTTCTCCAAAGCTTCTATAAACGAGACATTTATGGACAATTGCTTTAACATAGCTATGAACCTGCGACATTTTCCCTCTTCAGTCTTTTTCACCAATCTTTATGGGAATGGAGGAGGAGGTCTAGGCATGGGAACAACTGTTTTGGTAAACTCAACTTCCTTTTCAGTATCATCTTTTGGAATTTCAGTAACCTCAGTCTCATCCACATTTGTTTCTACCACTCTTTCAACCTCAGACGGCATGGGGGGATCAATAGTCTATTTTCCTCCGTGAGTCGTAACTGTCATACAATGCCCATAATTCTTTGAATTTTGGATGGTAATGCTAAGAAGTGTACCACGCTGGCGTGGATTTACAGTAGCGAACAACTGACTAAACTGTTGCTCAAGTTGCCTGATTGACACTGCATGGACATCCACTTTCTGACTGACTCCAAACAAGTTGTTGCGCATCTCTCTCACATTCTCATTTGTTGCATCAAACCTCTTCATCATCTTTTGCATCATATCCTCAATGCGAGTCATAATATTGCCAGCATCTCTATTAACAGGGGTAACATAGGAACTAACCTTATCATTCATGTTACCATAATTATTTCAGTTGTAATTGTTATCACGATTGTAGTTTCCATCCCGGACATAGTTTCCCTCAGGTTGTAGTTTTCATAGTTCCGACCTTGGTTTCCTTGACCTTGGCGCTAATTTTCTGAGTTGGAACATTGGGTGTTGGTTCGAAAACCCCCTGTCTAATCATTCACCAAATTCGCATCCTCCTCATAGTAGTACTCCTCAACTGGTGGTGGTGGAGGTCTAGTCAGATAGTTTACAACATTCACCTTTTTCTGCATTTCCACTCGCGTGCTACAATACCAAACCAGTTTTGTCCTCATTTGAGCCATCTCTTCTCGAATGTCATCATTAGATTGGTCTGGTGCAGTTTGGACAGCGAAGGTGCTCCTACCAGTATTGGTCTTTCTAGTACTCTATGCTTTATTGTTCTGGGATATCCTTTCTAGTTTCTCAGGGATCTAAAATGTTCACTCACGGTATGATACTCAAGCAATGGTTTCTAACATAGCTCTTCCATTGTCATCTTGTCCTGTATAGAAGTACTCCTTCAATGACTCATCATCTATGCGGTGATTCAGAACACTTCTCATGAACACGGTAAACCTATCCAAAGAACTGCTTACTGACTCTGTAGGTAGTACTGCGAAGTTATTCAGTTTATCTTTATGATTTAGCTTCTTGGACATTGGAAAGTACCCTTTTATGAACACCTTATGGAACTGGTCCCAGATATAGATAGAATTGTATGGGAATTCATAAAACCACACAATAACATCACCGATCAATGACAATGGGAATGCTCGCAACCCTATCACATCCATATCTAATTCTGATCATCTTACACAACTCAAGCAAACACTAGACAATTTATCCATGTGGGTGTATGGATCTTCTGAAGGCAACCCAACAAACAACTCTCTCGTTGTAAGCATCTGTAAAAGGCTACTGGTCACCAGGAATGTATGTACTGGATGTACCATAGGAAGAACAATAGGCCCATCTGATCCAACCGCATCATAATGGACCCTGTAGTGATCACAAAACCTCACTGTTGGCTGATTTTGCACCCTTTCTGCATTTTCGACCAGATGACCACCTTGAACCAGAGCGTACACATTCACAACTCCAGGAGGTTCAAATTCAACTTCTTCTTCCTGACCCTCAACAATTGGATTATTATGAACTCCAATATTTGGCATTTTTCTAAAAGTTCTTCTTAGTTCGGGATCGTATGGGGTCAAGGGTTTGCCTCGACTCTGTGTACTTGGCATACACTAGAGTTGAAACCTGTGGAAAACAAAAACAAAACAAAAACGTAAAATCAGGAAATACTTGACAAAAGTTCAACAATGTAGTTTGTTTAATCTAAAAGTCGTATTCCCCGACAGCGGTGCAAAAATTTGATACACCCAAATTACACCTCCCTAAAGAAGTATAAGCGGTCGTTACCAAATAAAGAACCCAACTTGTAGGTTGGGGTCGATCCCACGAGGAATATGGTTTAGTCTTAAACTTAATTCACTATTATCTCCGTTTAGTCAAACTATTTTTTAGAAAAGTAAACAGGGGGATTTTCTAAATAAGTAAAATATTTGAATGCTTAAGTAACAAGTAAACAAGATTCATAGTTTGAGTTATCAATATGAGATGGAAACTAGGGTATATGTGTTCCCCACGAGCTCTTAATGCAGTAATCCTAATAATAGTAATCCTCTCCTAGGGTTTGACATGTAATGTTGGTAAGTTATGTATCCCTATATGATTGGTCTTCCAAGTAGGGAGTTTTCACTGCGAAACTCAGTCCGTCTAAGGGTGTATGCTTTACTAATCCTTACCTTTACCCCAGATTAGTCATCATATCAATTTAGTTTAGTTTTCACCCTCACTTTAATTGAAATCAGACTATTAGATAGCATCCACTAAATCTCTGTTGTTTAATCCTTTTCTCATTCATTACCTCCTTGGTCCGACAAGTAGGAACGAGGGGGGTTCTACCGTTGGCCGTCGTTAAAAAGACTTCTAAACGAAAGGATTAACAACAAATGCATAATCACTATTAAAAAATCACTTAATTATTATTCATACTTTGTTAATTGCTCATGGTTCCACAACCCTAGTTGTGGATTTAGCTACCCATGCTTGAGAGTTCATAATTCATAGTCAGGTTAGAAGAATTCATGAACTTACCGTTAGAATAGATGAAACTCTAAATCTTCAATTAAAATTCGAAGCAAAAATTGTGCAAACCAACTCCCAAAAATTAATCGCTAACTGTTTGCAAAATTAATTCCCAAAAGAATAAAACTAAAACCTTACAATAGTTTCTATCCTCCAAAAACAAGAATTACATCTAATATTTATAGAAAACAAATCCCAAACTAAGTAGGAAACAAAATAAGGAAATAACTGCTCAGCGCGGTTTTGATCGATGCTTCGACCTTCGGACCGTGGGTCAATCTACGGTCCGTAGGTCACCCTCTGTGGTTCCATACTTATGCATTATTCCAGTGCCTTCAAACGACGAATCCACCTACGATCTTTGGATTGGACTAAGGTCCATTCTGTCACTCCGTGGTTTGAGTATTGAAAATCCAATTTCTGACCAGGACCTACGACTGCCCATCTACGGCCCGTCACTGGGCCTACAATCTGTGGCTGGCTCAGTCATAGGCTACTTCTGCAATTTTCATCTCGCATCTTCATCGACCGCATCCAAGCCTATTTCCTGTAGGAATTACACACAAAACATTATTTGTAATAACAAACTAGGCCAAGACACACAAAAACTTTAATTGAAATGCATCAAAAATACCGTAAACTCATGGTATATCAAGACCCACATCTCCAACTGATATTAGGAGCTTCTTGTGAATGGCTGGTTATTATAGAAGGTTTGTTGAGGGGTTTTCATCTATTTCATCCTCATTGACTAAGTTGACTTAGAAAATAGTTAAGTTTCAATGGGCTGAAGCTTGTGAGAAAAGCTTTCAGAAATTGAAAACTAGGTTGATTACTGCCCTAGTATTGGCGTTACCAGAAGGTATGCAAGGTTTCATGGTATATTGTGATGCGTCCAGAGTTGGACTGGGTTGTAACACCCCTAAATACTAACCAAGAGTCGCATGTCGATACACCATTGCTTAATTACTACAGTATGTTTTATTCTCATTTTGGGAACTTGAACTGTTGTGGTATTTGCAAATTTGCTTAACATAAATTGTTATCGTAATTTAAGGGATTGTATTGGGGTATTTACGTAATATTTTAATTATAATTATGGATAACTTAAAAGGGAGGTGAGGGATATACATATAAGTATATATGTATGCATTTTGGGCAGCCAACTTTTATTTGGGCAACCACCTTTTGGTGACAGCTGTGTATGTGATAAACATCACTTGTGTGACTATATTTTGACACCTCCTCTAGTAAAATTCATTTCCCCTGAAGTCTAAGAACCTTAGAACATTATCTAACCAGTTTTTCTTCAAAATCACATGAGAAAAACTTGGTCCTTTTGTCTGGAATTTGAGATACACCCTTCCCTTGGGTAAGTGATGAAATTTGTTTTTGAGCTTGGTAGTGTTTAGTATTTTAATCATATCTCGTTCTTAAAACAGCGTTTACAGTGAATAAATATGATTTGGAAGGCTAATTAATATACCTACAACTCTTATGTTTATGTAAAACTCTAATTTATATGTTATAGATTCGAAATATGGGACGCAATATAGAACAAGTTTTGTTTAGATTTTCGAATGTGAAATCTTGTATGATCAACTGTTAGTGTTTTGATTATATCTTTTTGTACAAAATATATTTTGTGGTGATTCTTGATTATTTGCTACCTTAAAAGATGTACCTACATCTTACATGAAAGATATACAGTCCAGTGTTTCCGTTTTCCTTTTCAAAACAATGTTGCGACTTGAGGTACCATGCTGGACAGATTCACTGTTTTTTTAGCACAGTTGTATTTGTACATGCTAGGCTTACTTTTGATGATGATCCTATTTTACGTCAACGTCATTGAGCTAATAGAAGTTAAATAAGTTATTTAATTGTATTCTTAAGATTATATATACTCGTGTACAAGTTGAGGACCTTGAAACGATGGTTGGTCTACGGTTTAAACTCTTCAAGTTTTGTTGGACTGCTTCTATGCTAAATCCCAAGGTTTGTGTATTAACTTGTACTTGAACTCTTGTTATCTTCTTGTATATTTGAAGGGTTATCTCGATACCTTTGTTACTTCTTATCAAGTTGTATTGTCGTATTGGTATTCTTTGAGACTTTCAAGACATTTGTCTAACTCACCCACTTTTACGGATTGCTTGATCACCTGGCATTCTTGTTGGGACTTTGTCCTTCTTGTGGATTTGATTTTGTCACTATTGGCATGCCTATTGATTCAGATTATTTGCCATCTTGACTCTGCATTTTTTGTTCGTCTTAAGTATGAAAGTTGTCCATTTTAAGTATGAACTAGGAAGTCATTTTTAATATGGTTCTTGATTCTCTTGATTATTGGGCTTTGACCCTTCTTGATACAGGGCTTCGGTCCTTCTTGATACTTGATTATGCTA
Organism: Solanum tarnii x Solanum tuberosum; assembly: GCA_029582315.1. NCBI lineage: Eukaryota > Viridiplantae > Streptophyta > Magnoliopsida > Solanales > Solanaceae > Solanum > Solanum tarnii x Solanum tuberosum. The sequence goes on from JAJONS010035118.1 coordinate 7,460, forward strand.
GGTGTGACGGTATGATGTATATATTGGGCGATCCTTGGTATTGGATATCTTGGGAAATAGTGCTATGAGCGTTCTTGACACTTGGATCCTTAAATATAGAATTTGATACCTTTGATATATTGTTTACTTGATTTATTTATTATGTTTCAATTGTTCTGCCCATGACTTTTTAAAGGTAACTTGGTGAATCTAGCGACTCCACGCATATAGTTCTACACCACTAAGCTTTATGTTTAGCGATAGTTGTTTCTATCGTAGGGAGCGTTCGAGGGGATACTTGAAGCTGGCCATTGGAGAAGAAGTTTTTGAGAGCTTTATGGGAAGATCACATTTGCATCTAGGCATATATAGTTTCCATAAATCTTAGGACTTGTACATGATCTATATGTTGTACATTTACATGAAATTTTGAAGGCTAATTTGATCATGTCACCATGGGTTGTAAAATAAGTATGACTACATGTTTTACCGTTTTAGGGTGTGTAAACCCAAGTCTTGTAATGTATTAAATTTACAGTTTATTATGAAGGTTTGTATAAAGCATGAACCAATCAAGCTTTGGTACCCCGAAGTTGGTAATGATTTATAACATGTCTTGTAGTAGTATAGATAATACATTAAAATCTCTTAGCGTATTTTTAAAAAAAATTATTTTGAAAGATTCTTCCGCCTTAAATTGGGACTCTTGTCTTGTTTAAATATGAGATCACTAAAGTTCTAAATGACAAGACTTTATACCTATCACTTGTTATTTTAGGCTAAATTCCTCTATTGAGTTATAGTTTATATATCTTAGATTAATCCCTTTTAAATGTGCATGTATTATATTCACTTTCTTGTTAAGTAGTAGAATCCTTACGAGAGGGTTGTTACATGGGTTGTGTATTTATGTAGAATGGCAAAGTTATAGATTATTCCTCTAGACAGCTTAAGGTTCACGAGAAGAATTACCCAACCCATGATTTAGAGTTGGCTGATGTAGTGTTTTCTTTGAAAATATTGCATCACTATCTTTATTGTGTTCATATAGATGTGTTCACTGATCACAAGAATCTTCAGTACGTGTTCAATCAGAAAGAGCTTAATCCCATACAGAGGAGGTGGTTGGAGTTACTCAAGTATTTTGACATGAGAATTCTCTATCACCCAGGTAAGGCTAATGTTGTTGTTGATGCTTTGAGCAAGTTTTCTATGGGTAATACCACCCATGTTGAGGAGGACAAGAAATATTTAGCGAAATATATGCACAAACTTGCACGATTAGGAGTCCGATTAATGGATTCTAATGAAGGTGGAGTGGTGGTGATAAATGGGGCTGAATCATCACTAATGTACAAACTGAAAGAGATAAAAGACTAAGATCCTATTGTGCTTTAGTTAAAGGCAAATGTTCATAAGCAGAAAGTGATGGATTTTGAACAAGGGCAAGATATCGTATTGAGGTATCAAGGTAGATTGTGTGTGCCAAGGGTGGATGAACTTCAAGAGAGGATCTTGGAGGAAGCTCATAGCTCTAGATAGTCTGTCCATCCGGGCTCCACAAAGTTGTATCGTGACCTGAGAGAAGTCTATTGGTGGAGTAGTATGAAGAGAGGTATTGCAGAGTTCATTGCTAACTGCCCGAATTGTCAACGAAATCAAGGTAGACAACCGATTCCCAGTGGTATGGCTTAGAACATAGACCTTCCAAAATGGAAGTGAGAGATGATAAATATGGATTTTATTATTGGTTTACCGCGGTTTCGCAGATAGCATGATTCAATTTGGGTGACTGTATATCGACTGACCAAATCAGCCCATTTCTTACCGGTAAAGACTAATTTTACAGAAGAGGATTATGCCAAATTATATACTCAATAGGTATTTAGACTTCATGGAGTTCCGTTGTCCATTATTTCATATAGAGGTGCGCAATTCACTCCACAATTCTAGAAGTCTTTCCAGAAAGGTTTAGGTTCGAAGGTGAACCTTAGTACTACTTTTCATCCTCAGACAGATGGTCAAGCAGAGCACACAATTCATAATTTAAAGGATATGTTGAGGGAGTGTGTGATCGATTTCAAGGGTAATTGGAATAATCACTTACCTCTCATAGATTTTTCTTACAACAATAGTTATCATTCTAGCATCCAGATGGCTCCTTATGAGGCTCTTTATGGGAGAAGATGTAGATCTACTATTTGATGGCTTGAGGTTGGAGAAGATGGATTGATAGGACTAGACTTGGTTAATCAAGTTATGGAGAAAGTGAAGATTATTCAAGAAAGGTTGAAAACAATACAGAGTCATCAGAAATCCTATACATTTGTTAGGAGAAGAAACTTGGACTTTGAGGAGGATGATTGGGTTTACATGAAGGTTTCACCCATGAAAGGTGTTATGAGGTTTGGCAAGAAGGGGAAACTCAGTCCCCGGTATATTGGTCCTTACAGGATATCCAAAAGGATTGGCAATGTACCCTATGAGTTGGAGCTACCATCAGAATTAGGAGCAGTCCATCCGGTATTCCACATTTCAATGTTGAAGAAGTGTATGGGCGATCTTTCAGTTACTATACCGATTGGAAATATTGGTATTAAGGAAAACCTATCTTATGAGGAGATTCCCATTCAGATTCTAGATCGTCAGGTTTGCAAGTTGAGGTCCAAGGAGGTAACATCATCCAAGGTCTTATGGAGGAATCAGTTTGTTAAGGAAGAAACTTGGGAGGCTTAGCAGGATATGAAGAAGACATATCCACATCTCTTTGAACCCGGAGATACTCCTAATGAAGGTACTAATTTTTTTGTTTGTACATTTAAAGTTGAAATGTTGTGTTAATTTGTATGTTAAATGATTGAGTTAGGTGTTAGATTCTTGCACCCTTAGTTCTACTTTAGAGTGATCTCATTCGAGGAAGAATCTTCCTAAGAGGGAGATATTGTAACATCTAGCCTTAGAAAGAGCAACAATTAGAAAGAACTAGTTTGGAAAGAAGCTAATTTGAAAACTTTCAAGTTATGCTCAAGTTGTGAGTTTTGAATCAATTTCAAACGACCATAATTTTCGGTACATGATAAGTTAGGTGGCCCAAAAGATATCATATGAAATGTCTTGGAATTCTCTTTCCAACGCCACTGAGTTTACGAAACTTCCAGCTCGTATGAAGGAGATATGCCCGTTTGAAGTCAGGCTATCCAAATAAGGAATGTTATCCAAAAATATGAGGGTTATTTTAGTCTTTTCCTTACTCAATTAGATTAATTCATTTTTAGTAAGGTTTTAGTGGTATAAACTGATTTGGTTCAGTTTTGTAATCCTAATTCACGCGTAGGGTTTTAAAAAAGATTTTAAGAAGAGAAAAGAGGAGAAAGGAAGGAAGATTCAAGGCGTTCATCGAAGGTTGTTTCGCCAAGGATTTGATCTCTAAGAAGTATGTTCAGTTCTCATTGTGTTGGATTCGTTCGGCCACAATCCAATCATGCTATTTTAATGAAATTTCATTTTATAAGTTGAAGGATTTGAGTTCTTGATGAATTTTCATGAAATTCCATTCGTAATCTTGATTGTTGGTATTTTGATGAGTTATTGATATAAAAGTTACTGATTTGAGGGTGGTTTTAAGTAGATAATCGTGTACATATGTTGGGTATTCGAATCTACATAATCGGGGAAGAAACCATTCGATTCTAGGTGAATTAGGGTCAGAAAACGAGAAAAGAAATTCGTCGGGGTTTTTTGGGCAAGGGTTGGCATGCCACCCCACCAATGCACTAGCAGAGGGTGTCTATAGGATAAGGACTGGCGTCCTATGCCACTCAGTGCGCCAAGGTCGCCTGCCCCCACCCGTTCTCCGTCAGTTAGCCTGTCTGAGGTCTTTCAAAGGGTACCTTTATAGCTCCTTTGATTCTAACTACTGTAAACTACTTCTAAACATATAAAATCATTCATAACATGAATTATAACCTTGAATTCATAATTCAAATTCAAGGTAGAGCTAAGAGTCAAGTCTTGAGAATTCTTCGAGTTATTTTAAAAAGTTCTTTTACAATCTCTTAAAAAAAATTAAAACTTCAGCATTTGAGTTTGAGGAAGAGTGGAGTCGAGTTCATTTTCTTTAAAATGATATATGGGAACTAAGTATTCCCAAGAGAAATGTTTTTACATTTAAGAAAAGAAGAAACATTAATTTCCAATATAGTTCAGGAGTAGTTTTGAGTACTATCTCTTTTAAGAGAAACCTTTTGAGTAAATAATCTCAAAGTTGAAGAAGAAGAAATGTTTTCTTTAAAACATATGAGCTAAGTTATATTTTGGGATTAGTATTGAGCACTGATACGGGGAAGAGTTCTAACAACTCACAATCCCCATAAACTATTTAGCCAACATGGGTAGAAAGGGTCATACTTTTTAGATAATTCCTTATTACTTTTTAGCATAGACTAGTAGATCCACTTAGTTGAGGAGTTCAATACCCCGGAAAGGTATAGGACAGTTCTGGCAGCAAGGACGAGACGTTGTATCATCACATAGCTCATACTGATGGTTGTCGATTAGAGAATCTTCCAAACAAAGTTTATTGCAAACTAATATATATTGTATTTTTCAATACAGTGAGTTGCTATCTATTGTTTAATTTTTTTTTCTTTATATCACATTATTGGTATTGCTTTTATATTGAAATGAGTTGAGTTGAGACGAGGTAAGTTGTATCTTCAATTCCAGTTCAAGCTTATGTCGTATTTTAGATTTCCCCTCACATGTTCGTAAATTCCATGTACTGGTGCCATTTGGCCTGGAACTTTTATGATGCAGAAACAGTTAACCAAAATCATCATCCAGCGCTTCATTGATCCAGTTAAGTTCGAGACTTGTTGGTGAGCATCTTTGCTTCGGGAAGATCCCTTATTTACTTTCAGTTATTTCAGTTGTTAGATGATCGGAGGTCTTGTCCTGACATCTCTCATAGTATAAGAGGCTTCATAGATAGATAGACATAGTTCATGATTCTTTTCATTTTCAGTTGTTTATGCTGAGACTTGAGTTGCCTCTTTGGCTTATTGAATGTTTTATTTCTAAAATGTTCTGAGTATTTCTTTGAGACATTGAGTAAAGTTGTGCTTTTGAGTTCATCTTATTTATAAGTCTTCCGCTAAGAGTTAAGCCAAGACAAGGGTTTTCTTGGGGCTTGCAATGGTTCTCGAGTGCCAGTCGTGTCCTGGATTTAGGCTCGGGGAGTGACAATTAGATCAGAAGAAGATTAACACTATTAAAGATGACCAAACATGTCCATGATTATTTCGTTTTATTGAGAAATTCAATACTACCCCTAGTGATATCAATGTTCAATTTCCCACACCCCTAGAGTTTACAAAATTTGTAAACCTTTGCTTGCTTAGAGATTGTTACAATTGTGAGCCTAAATTTGTGTTGGTAAATTTGGTGGAATCATCCACTTGTTTTCCCACTTTACTACATTGAGACTAGTTGTGATTTCCCTAATGGAATCCTTAACCTCACACCATTCCTTTTGGTATTCGACCCTGACTCTTAGTTGTGTATTTTAATTGACATCAAATGCCTACTCTTTTGATTAGTTTTGAGGAGTAGTTTGAGCATTTAATAAAGTTGTGCATGTGATGGGGAATGATAGCTACAAATTCAATTTTAGAAGTAATTTGAATACTAATTTGTTTTGTAGGTGAACAAACTTAGGCTTGAACCTCTTGTTGTGTTCTTTTGTTAGGTGAAACAATGAATATATATAGTGGTGACGACTCTAGTCACCATGCATAAGATAATGAAATTAGAAAGAAAGAAGTGGTGATTTCTCATATCACCAATGAAGTTGGAGAAATTTGGTTACCACCGGTACATAAGGATATTATATTTGTCGTACCCAAGTCATTGTTGTAACCTAGTCCATGTTGCAGCTTATTAAATTGGGAGGATTATTTTGGGGTTTTGAACATGAAGACCCTAATGATCACCTCCATAAGTTTTTGAATGTGTGCAACCCTTTTTGGCTGATGGTATTTCAAAAGAGTCAATGTGCTTGAGGTTATTCCATTTTTCTTTAACGGGGTAATCCACTAGGTGGTTGATTGAGTTGACGAGAACGTGTATTACCTCATGGGAAGAGTTGATTGAAGCTTTCCTTGAAAGGTTCTTTCCTCTGTCTAAAGTAATGAAATTAAGGAAAGATATTCAGAATTATGAAATATTGAATGGAGAACTCGTACATAAAGCGTGGTTACATTTTAAGAGAGTGTTGTTATTATGCCAAAAATATGGTTTTCCTTATAAGCTATTGTTACTATACTTTACCACAGTCTTGATGTTGTAAATAAAGGATTGGTTGATCATATTGTTCGGGCGGCATAGTTAAGAAACCATTCATAGAAGCATCAAGGGTGCTTAATGAGATGACAAAAAATAACCAAGTTTGGTACATGAGCGAAGATTATGTATCACTTCCACACTTGGGAATGTTTAAGGAACAAGAAGAGAAAAACCAAGAGTGTGACAAAAGCATTGCTAAATTGACTGCTCAACTTGAAATATTATCCGAGTGTGTTATTGGAAGTGGGGAAAATTCAGTGAATGCGATGTTCTAGAGAATGTATGGTAATGGGGCTCACATGAGAGGTGAAATATCAGAGGGTTTGTGGCTAATCTATCCAAGACTTTTCGGAAATCAAAGTTTGACAAAAAATAATAACGAAAGTTGCTATGAAAGAGAATGTGAAGATGCTAAATGTGTACCACCTTTAAATATACATTATAAGATGAATAATCCAAGCAATGATTTGTTGACTAAAATTCTCGACAAAATGGAGGGCTCCGATATGATTTTGCAAGAAATGACGAGTGACGTTTTAGCTTTGTCCACCACTATAATCTCACAATCATCCTCCGTTAAGTTTCTTGAAGAAAAGATGGGGCAGCTTACTGCTTTGTGTATGCTAATCCCTATGAGAATTCAATGACTCATGTAAATGAAAATAGTAAGTTTGCTATCCAAGTTTCATCCATAGTTACTGCAAGTGGGAAGACTTTGGAAGAAATAACAAGGCCCAATAATGTAGATGCTCAAGGGGGTGATTTCCAATGATGAATAAGGGAATGGGTAAGACAAACAAAAGAGGTTGAAGGTAAGCCGGAGTAAGATGTGAAGGAAGACGATGTTGAAGCCTCATCCATATTGCTTCAAATCAAGATAAAGCGTCATTTTCCTGAAAGATTAAGGAAGAAAAATGACAGTGTGATATTCCAAAGGTTCGTGGAGATAGTGAAAGATTCGAAGGTAAATATTCCAAATATATGAAAGAATTGGTGACAAAGGAGAGGGTGATAGATTGTGAAACAATTGAAATATCGCAAACATGTGATGCGGTGATCACAAAGAATACAATCCTTATGAATGATGATCTACGAGCTTTCGCTATTCCATGCACTATTGGTCTGTGCACTTTTGCAAAAGCCTTGTGCGATCTTTGTGAAAGTATAAATTTGATGCCGCTGATGATATTTTATAAGATTGGGCTTGATGAACCAAAACCGAGAAATATGAGGTTGTTAATGACTGGTCATTGGCTGGTCTATGATGTTTTGGTGAAGGTTGACGAATTTGAGTTCCCCACTGATTTTGAAGTGCTTTATTGTGAGGTTGATATTGATATGTTGGTTATTCGTGGTAGACCATGCTTGGTCACGGGCAAACCTTTGGTTGATATGGAAGGCGGCGAGTTGAAATTTTGAGTTAATGACAAAGTAGTGAGCTTCAATATTCATAGATCGTTGAAATATCCAAGTGATATGCATATTGTATCACATTTGAATAAGATTGATGAAGCTATGACATGTATTGGGAAGTAGCATTGTCACGTCCCAATGTATACCCTAGGCATAACATGACATATAGGATCTCGAGAGGCCCCACACAATCCCTTTAGCATGAATCATACAATATAATAGAAATAAAAACTTTAAAAGATACCATTCTAAACATCTTAGGAGTTTAACTAAGAAGAAGTCTACCAGAGTCTCAAAAGTCATCTAAAACATCATAAGGAAAGTGATTAGGACATAACTCATACATCACATACAAAGTATGAAACTAAAGAACAAAAAAGCAATAAAAGAGTCTGGTCCTTGGAACATGATGACTCACCCATATTCAAAGTCTATAGAGGATCAACTTGCCACGAGTATGGGAGGTAGGAGCATCAGACCCTAAATTAGTGAAACAATGTAGGCACAAATATGCATTAGTACATTGAATGCACCAAGTATTAGGTAATATGCATAAACATTGGCATGATAACATAAATGACTTAAAACGTGTAGGCATGATCATAATAAAACATTTAAAAGGTTTTAGAGAAGAAGTGGCATAAAAATCGTAAAATATAGTCAAAAATACATTATGATAAAGGAAATAAGAAAAGCATGAAGAAAACACAAATATTTTGTCGGATCTTCGCTTTAACCGACAATAAGACCATGAGAGCTATACCATGAAATCTGGTATATCCCTCATGCTGAAAGAAGGGGAAACTACTTGTTAATATAGAATATGTATATGTCATCATTTGCTAAAGTGGATCCACTGGCTAGGTCATTTATGACAATTCTACGGGGCCACGAGTTAGGGAATCGAGGTTGCCAATAGATAGTGCCCTATTTAAGCCTCCACCTCAAAGCCCTCTCGGTGCTAAGTCTAAATCCCAACAAAATAGATAAAATTAAAATATCATTTTAACATAAAAAATGCGATGATTAATACCACTCCACACTTTTGAGATCAAAACATAGAATACCTCCTTAAACATAATTCAACATGGATGAGAAAACATTTTACCCATGTGAATTCATTTGTGAGAAATACCTTTCACAGTCATGAGCATCATATTAAGTGAGCAATCCTTTCACAATAGCATTGATACTTTCCTTTGAAAGCATCCCCAAATCATTTATATTCATTTCATAAACACATGCATATATTTATAATTTCATAATTCATAGATTTATGGGTTTATCGTAGGATCAAAGTTGAAAAATATAATTTGAGCATGGGTCAATGCAATTCAAAATAAATATCATGGATTAACATTGATTCATATATTCGGAGACTTATTTAACCATAATCAATAACAATTAGATGAAATCCACATTCATTAAATGTAAACCTTAACCAAGTCAATTTTGCTTCTGACTTGCCAAATCCGGTCATGAACTGCAATTTTGTTGAATGATATGAGGAATGAGATATTCCAAACATTAATTAGATAAGAATGATAAAGTTTTGAGACTTTGAGCCCTTTGATGTAAATAATCTATTGTGTCTTCCTATACTAAGTGATGTGGCTTCCGTAGGAGAATGATCGACAAGAGAAGGTGAAGACCAGTCAGATGAACTTGATGATTGTGGCTGGACTCCCATGACTCACTGTAAACATCGAAAAGAGAGTTTGTACTAGGAGTCAACAAAGAAACATGTTAGGGAAAATATGGTAAGGATATTCAAAACAAATACTTTGATTGTGCACTCAAAGACGGAAGAAATAAAGGTGCACCACTGCCAAATGTTGTGTCGACCAATTATATTAGGAGAATATTTTCCAAGTTGGTTTTACACCAAGTTCACATGCGATGGGACGAAAGCTCTATGTTTTTATGTTGATGAGAAGGAAGAGAAAGATGCAACTCTATCATGTCCATCACCAAACGATGCTCAAAAGTGATATCCTGAAGTTGAGAATGCATGCATGGCCAAAATCACATTATCTGACGATAATCTTCTATTTGGTGACAAACTTCTTAATCGCCTTTTATTCATGGTTGGTTTTGCACATGAGAAAAGGGTAAACAGAATCCTAGTCGATGGAAGATCTTGAATTAACATCCTTCCAATTCTCACAATGAAAGAACTTGGGATCTCAACTGCAGATCTTACTGACAGTCGCTTAATGATCCAAGGATTCAACCAAGGAGGACAAAGGGCCATAGGGATTGTCATAATAGACCTCACCATTAGAGAGTTGCAATCAAACATGTGGTTACATGTAATTGATGCAAAGACATCATACAACATTTTACTTGGTACGCCGAGGGTACATGAGAACAAAGCAGTCCCCTCTACCTACCACCAATGTTGGAAGTATTATGAGGATGGAGTTGCAAGAACGATTATTGCATAAATTCGGTGTTGACTATGGATTTTTGATGATTCTCCTATCGACTTTGGGCGATCATGTTTTAGCTCACCAAAATGGAGTAAAAATTCCCCTACGCTATTGGTATAATCGACGATCATCCCTTGGTTGGTGATCAGCCGAATAGTTCAACGCTCTCAATTCTCACTTATTTAGGGAGTTCCTCCATGTGCGTTTGATCATATCATTTCTTTACATTGAGGACACTGCATTTTACTTTTTGGTGGGGTTAAGCCATTTGTGCTAATACTCTCCTTTGATGTGTTTGTTATTTTGATGTTGTTTCATTTACTTTTTTCTCTCTTTACCCTGCTCTCCCCTTGAGTTTTGAAACTAATGAAATGTTTGAGTTGTCACTAATAATAATTTGAGGATTGATTGGGTTCAGTATCGATGTCTTGAATAGTACTCATAATGAGCATGATGTATACTATTTGTGTTGCAAGAACAAAATCGATGTGGTCGCACTTTTGGGCGATCTCTTTGAATCTTTTGTTGACTAGCTACGTTTCGATGTGAGCCTTGCAATGAACATCACACATGTAATTTTGATACTTTCGTACTGTTCTAAATAAGTGTATTCGAAGTGTCATATATGGTGAGGTCTTACCTAAAAGCATGTATGTGGAATCCTAGAATTTTCCTTTTTAGTCTAATTGTTTAAACCTTTGTAGGTGTAAGGCATAATCTTGGGAAATAATTCTACAAAGGAACCCAAATTTTCATATCCTTTGTGACTACCTTGTGAGGGTGTGCATCCGTCTTGGCACCATTTGAGCCTAAACTATTTGTTGACAAAACCACATTGAAACATATTGAGCCTATATTATCCCCACATTCTCATCCAAAATCCTTTTTGAAGAATTATTATAATTTAGTAGACAAGTTAGGCCTAATGCCTAAGTTGGAGTGTGGAAAGGAAGGATGAATGAAAGCCAAGTGAAGGGACAATAAAGATGAAAGAAGACTCAACTTTGAAGTTTGTTACAAAAAGAAGAAAGTAGGAACCCACTTAAAAAAAAAAATATTCAATTTTGATAAATTGAAATGAAAAAGAGAAGTTGATAATATAAAGGGGATCCCGAATAAAGTGGGTGACAAATTAAAGTTTGAGTTCTCAAATGAAAAAGAATGAAAAGAATATGAGAAGAGGTGAAGGTGATTGCAATAATGTTTTGAAAAGACTACAAAATCCCTTGAGATCTTGCATGAACTAGGTTGTCTATCGATTGGAAAGATGGGCAAACCTATGGAATGAAGATTACATGTATTTCTCTTTTGATAGAGTGATAGTTGCATTGACTTCTTATTTGTTTGTTTATTTTATTTGTGAGAGCATGAAATCTTTATTGATGTGAAGTCAATTGAATGCATTTGTTGAAACATGGTCTTGCATTAGAAAAAAAACTATAGTGATTTTGAGCTTGTGTTGAAACCGGCTAGTCATCATTGGAAGCTTCTTGATCATGACTGATTGTAGCATGTTGCTGAGAGTAATCTTGTAATGGCACTTGCATGTTAGGCCTCATTGAATACTATTGTAGACACCCTTATTGAGCTAATTATGCTCTTGATTTACTTGAGGACAAACAAAAGTCTAAGTTGGGGGTGTTGATGAGTGGTAGATTTGCACTCATGTGAGAACTATTTAGCTCAACAATTATTTTTCTCAATGCCTAATTATGTCCTACTCTAATGATATTTTGATGATCTGCAGCTACGAAGACTAAAGAACATGACAAGGATGAATGTGTGAAAGAATAGCCAAAAATAATGAAACGAAGTGTAAACTCCACATTATGTGATCACCTATTGAAAAGGGCGAATAACCAAACGGGTACGATAGCACCCTATTTGACAATACATTGAGCCAATTACTTGAGGTTGGATGGTGAACTCATGGAGAGATGGAGATGCGCCAAATGAAAAAGGCAAACAAGGTGAACATTGCCGTTTTTGACAATATCGAGTGACAAAATGGCAGTTTAAAAATTGAACAACCGTGGTAATCGGTGATTCGCTGAACGAGAAAAATATACTCAAACGAGATCGCTGACTGATCAGGTTCAAACATCTGAAGCATGGAGCAATAAGATGGTGAGCTAAATAATGACTAGCGATTTACCGAATGAGCTTAGTGAGCTCGAACAACATCACCGAGCGAGTAACATATTAAGTTTTGTGCCAAATCTTGGGAAACTATGAATAGCCTGAAGGACAGAGAAAAAGGGCTTCAAAATTTTTGGGAGAGTTCTTAATAATTTTTAGAGAGAAACACTTCCTATTTAGTGAACAACACTTTTAGTTTTTGGGGTTTTTAATTTTTTATATTGAATTTGATAAACTTAAGTTGATTTTGAAGTGTGTTTGCTTGTAATTACTCAAATTCATCTTACCCACAACTGATTTCATGCAAGGTATAAATTCTCTACACTTTGTAATGTGTGGCTAAACCCCCAATCTCTTGGGGTGTTATTATGGGGTTGGGTGTTGATTTAACGTAGTTGGTATTTTGAATTGCTTTATTTTATAGCTGTTAACCGTGGATTTGAACTGTCATCATGTGGTTAAATCATGAATTAAGGTGGCCAACTTGATTTTAGCTATGTCACGACCCAGACCATCGTGATTGGCACCCACACTAACCCTCTGGTGGGAGAACCACTACTATAGCCCAAACCAAGCAACTAAACCAAAAACTAAAGCATTTAAGGATACGAAGAGAGGAATAATAGCTAAAATCTGAAGTTCCCATAAACTTCTAAAAGATCTAACAACTAAACAATGCAGAATTTACGCCTAGAAACTGAAAGTCAATGTACCAAAACTTCTAAAGTTAAACAAGTCTAAACAAGTATACAAAGAAGAGATTTTTCCACCATAGTTTCTAAATCAAAACCCTCCCCAATAGATAATTACCCATTAGATTAAATTCTACGGATCGAAAAATGTATTCGGGGAGTGAAAACCTTACCTTTAGCCACAAGAATGGTGGAAAACTGTCAAAAATCGCCTGGGGTTCGTTCCTTAGCTCTATTAATTGAAAAGTGCAGAATAAAGGCATTTTGGGGTTTATTTACGACTTTATGTCGCGTCAGGCCTGCCACAGCTGCACCCACCCTGCTAGAGGGGCCCTGCCAGATCGACCAAAAGCACCGCCAAAGCGGCTTACACGAATAAGTGAGCTATTTTAATAATTCCAAGACCCTCATTTCACAACACACCTTTAACCAATTCCGTAAAGTCGTACGGGTTGCTTAAAGACTTATCTAACTACTCATAAAATCAAAATCATAAATAATTCACCCGATTGTTACCAGATTTCCCTACACCTTAATGACTCCGATTTCGTCCAAATCTGGACTAGGTTGGGAAATTTCAAGTTACTACGAAAAAGTTTTTCGACCCTAAAATTTTCCACGTTGTCTTTTCTATAACGACAGAACCCGATCGTTAGAATAGATACCCATCACTCATAACTTAGGAAAAACAGGCTAAGGAAAGGATAAAGTAGAACCTGAATCGGCGAACAATTGGGGATACTTGCGTCTCATGTCCCTCTCGGTTTCCCAAGTAGCTTCCTCAACTGGACGATGTTTCCATTAATGTTTCACAGACTTAATCTCCTTGGTCATCAACTTATGCACATCACGATCAAGAATTAGAATCGGTTCCTTCTCATATTAGAGGTCTTTGTCTAAGACAATTGAGTCCCACTTAATGATATAATCCCCGTCACCATGATACCTCTTCAACATGGACACATAAAGATGAACTCCCGATAAATTAGGAGGTAAAACCAATCTATACGCCACCAATCCTACACATTCAAGCACCTCAAAGGGACCAATGTATTTGTCACGACCCGAGCCTACACAAACTCCGCTATATCCTTCTTCATCCATAGCCACCAATAAATTTGCTTCAAATCTCAGTACATCTGATGAATAAAATATCGCGAACCATGGGATTCTATCAACAACTTTTGAATCAAATCATCAACTCGAGGAACACAAATTTTCCCTTTGAAATTGAGCACACCTTCCGCATCAAGAGTGGTATCTTGTACCTTACTAATCGCAGTCTTTTTTCTAAGATCATCCAAATTCTCATCCTCAAACTATTTGGCCTTGATCTCTTCAATGAATGTGGCCCTAACCTCAATGCTAGCTAACACCCCCACCTTTTTTTGAGATGCCCAATTGCATGAACTTAGACTCTAAGGTCTGAATTTCCTTAGCCAAAGGTCGCTTGGTTACACTCAAGCAAGCTAGACTGCCCATACTCACTGTTTTTCGACTCAAAGCGTCTGCCACCATATTAGCCTTACCCGGATGGTATTGAATGGTGACATCATAATCTTTAAGTAACTCCATCCACCTTCGTTGTCTCAAATTCAGATCCTTTTGAGTGAACCCATGATTCAAACTACGATGATCAGTAAACACTTCACACTTAACACCATAGAGGTAATGCCGACATATCTTAAGAGCAAACACTACCGCTGCCAACTCCAAATGATGTGTTGGATAATTCCTCTCATGCACCTTCAATTGATATGAGGCATAACCTATAACATTCTTATCATGCATCAACACAGCACCCAACCAAGATTTTGAAACATCACAATAAACAATAAAATCTTTACCTTCAACCAGTAATACTAGAATAGGCGCGGTGGTCAAGAAAGTCTTGAGCTTTTGAAAGCTCTCCTCACATTTTTAGTCCATTTAAATGGTATCTACTTTTTGGTCAAATTAGTAGAGTAAGTGGCAATAGAAGCAAAGTTCTTCACAAATCGATGATAGTAGCTAGCAAGCCCCACAAAACTCCTAACTTCCGTCACAGAGCTAGGCCGAACCCAATTCTTAACCGCTTCAATCTTTTGAGGATCTACCATTACCCCTTCTTTTGAGACTACATGTCCCAAAAATGCAACCAAATTGAACCAAAATTTACACTTAGAAAATTTAGCATACAACCTTTGTTTCCCAAGAACACCCAGAACAATACGAAGATGGTTGGCATGCTCTTCCTGACTTTTCAAATAGCCCAAAATATCATCAATAAAGACTATAACAAACGAATCAAGGAATGGTTTGAACACCCAATTCATCAAACTCATGAAAGTTGCAGGCGCGTTGGTCAAACCAAAAACTCATAGTGCCCATAGTGAGTTCTAAATGCCATCTTGGGCACATCCTCAGTCCTAATTTTAAACTTATGGTAACCAGACCTTAGATCAAACTTAGAGAAAACTGATGCACCTTGCAATTGGTCAAAAAGATGATTTATTCGAGGCAAAGGATATTCGTTTAGAATAGTGACCCTATTCAATTGCCGGTAATCTATACACATTCTAATACTACCATCATTTTTCTTAACAAACAAAACTGGAGCACCCCATGGAGAAGCGCTAGGATAAATAAATCTCTAATCAAGAAGCTCTTGGATTTGAGCCTTAAGCTCTCTTAACTCTGTCGAAGCCATGCGTTATGGAAGGATAGAAATGGGACGAGTACCAGGTTCATAATCAATGCAGAAGTTTATATCTCTATCCGGAGGCATACCAGGCATGTCATTAGGAAACATTTTTCTAAATTCTAACACCACAAGAATAGACTCAATAGATGGAGTCTCAACTCAACATCCCTAATATGAGAACCCAAACCCAAACAATTAGCAAACCGGAACGTGGTACCCAACCCAATGTTTATGCCGGAACATGACAACCGATCCCAGAAATATGTCGGAACGTGACAACCGATCAAAGTTAGTGTGTCGGAATGCAACACCTGATCCATTCAACAAGCCACAATTACAATCACAAGTACATTCTCATAATCATACAATCAAGTCATGATTTCATGGAATTCATCATTCATTTATCCTCATTTACAACAAGTGTGATCGATAATGCAACATTCACATACATACATATATCATAATGAAGCTTGAAAAAACATACATCACACAACCATATAATCACAACCATCACCTACCTCAAAACAAGATTGAAACCCTAAGAAAATTGATCTTCCCTTTCCGGATTCATTTCGTTTGGTCTTGGTCTACAAACAATCAATATAATACAGAAATCAATAAACAATCACCAATTACCCAAAATTCTAACAATTCTATGAACCCTTGATTAAACTCATGATCCCAAGTATCCAAACTAAGGCATTTTGCACCATAGTATCTAACAAAAACCCTCCCCCATCGATAATTACCCATTAGATTACGTTCTACGGATCGAAAAATAGATTCGAGGAGTGAAAACCTTACCTTTAGCCTCAAGAATGGTGGAAAAATGTCAAGAATCGCTTGGCGTTCGTTTTTCACTCTGGCGGGGTTGCTGTAGCGGGGTGGATGCCGTTGTGGCAGGGCCGACGCGACTTAAAGACGTAAATAAACCCCAAAACGTCTTTATTTACGT
>JAJONS010035120.1:0-22354 GCA_029582315.1 Solanum tarnii x Solanum tuberosum
TTTTGAGCCATCTCCATTATCTCCCTCAATGTTTGAGCCTGTAACAACATTACTTCTGCCCGAATTTCCTCTTTCAGCCCATTTAAAAACACTCCAGAAACATGCCATCAGATGCCTCCTTCATAGATGCCGACACCTTTACAAATTCTTCACGAAACATGGTAACTGTGCTAACCTTCTTCAACCCCATTAAGACAGCATATTGGTTGATTTTTTGAGAATGATGAAATCGGTTCAACAACTCTCTTTTGAGGTCTTCCCAGGTTAACATTTGTTGCCGAGATTCCATTTAATAATACCAATTTAAGGCTTTTCCTTCCAAACAAACACCTGCTGCCTGTAATCTTTCCGCTTCAGAAATTTCATTCACGGCAAAATATCGCTCCACTCTGAAAATCCATCCCAAAGGATCCTCTCCTTTGAAAACTGGTAGTTCTAGTTTTCGAAACTTCTTCCCATCTTTTTCTCCAGCCTAGTTGACATTGCTTCCCTCTTCTTGGTTTCCGACAGATCTGGTTTGAGAAGGGGATGCTTCTACCATCATAGTTCTCCCTTGTGCTTCAATTCTCGCAAGAGTCTCTATCATTCCTTGAAACCATCCTTCCAGTTTTCTGACATCTTCTCTTACCCCTGTCAAATTTGTCTCTACTTGTTCGACTCGTCCTTCCATTCTACTCACTATCCCTAAACGTTACTGCTCTGATACCAATTTGATAGACTTTACTGCTGAAATAGAAAATAAGGGAACAAATACTGCTGTTTTACACTAGATTCACTGATATTACAACAAGAAGTCTGAAAACAAAACAATCACATTACTCACATAATAAATCACATCCTAAGACAATAATGAACTTTAGTTATATAATTGTAAAGATCACAACCTTTCTAGACATTCGAGAGGCTAGAAACTCTCCCAGAATTCCCTTTTCTTAATTTTATGAATGCCTTTGTTTTAACTCCCCTGCCCCTATTTCTACAGAAAAAACCACCCAATATATGTGTAACTGTCTCATGACAGTTACTAACTTTCTTAATTGCTTATTTTGGGCTCCTGGAATAAGTTTTTAAAGCTTGAGGCACATCATTTTGTTACAAAGTAGACAATAGAAATAGGCCAGCTGTAAGCATATGATTAGTTTTCTTCTCTTAGCTTTGATTATAAATTCTTGTACAGAGCATGATCATAAATACAACAAATATTTTCCATTTTATTTCTTTGTTTTCTTCAAAAAGGCAAAAGTTTTGAACAAATGCATAGAAATGCTAATCCAATTCTTATAAAATAAAATCATTGAGACAATAAAAAATTAGATGGTATAGCAATAACAATAACAATAACAATTATAGAAGTCAGAAAAATAAGAACAGTAATAGTAAAGTTGAAAGATTCAAAGGGTTTGTTGGTATATTTTAGAAGTATGAGTTATTAGAGAGAAGAAAGGTCAAGAGGAATATCGGTAGAGGAATATTTTTATTGATGTATTCAGCTTACATTTATAAGACTAGAATAAAAAACAGAAAGCAGAAAGCAGTAAACCCACGACTAGCAGATTCCTAACTCACTAAATTACTCCTAAATAATAGGAACAGGTGGCTCATAACTAATTTATTAAGTCTTATCTAATATAAAGCAGTAAAAGTAAAGCTAATTGCAGATGATAAAGAAAATTCCTAGCAGTCCTCCTTGCTTTGGAAACTTTAAACTCCAATTTTCTGTCGGAGATGCTGAAACTTACCAACTAGTAAAGGCTTAGTTAATATATCAGCCAATTGTTCTTCCAATTTGCAGTAGACAAGAGTTATATCTCCAGAAAAAGAACTTGATTTTGAAGTGGTTAGTTCTTCCATGAAACACAAGATTGTGAGATATAGCTATTGCTGCTTCATTGTCCATGAACACTTTGATGCTTCCAGTTGGTTCCATATGCAAATAAACCAGAATTTTCTTCAGCCATAATGTTTGATTTACTACTGCTGTAGCTGGCACAAACTCAGCTTCGGTAGTAGATTGAGCTACAATTTCTTGTTTCTTACAACCCCATGAGAAAATTCTAGAACCAAGACTAAAACAGTACCCTTAAGTACTATTTGCATCATCCTTGGGACCACCCAGTCACTATCGAAATACCTACAAAGATTCACCAGTTGATTCTTTTGAAACATGACTCCATATGTGATGGTTCCTTTAATGTATCGCATAATTCTTTTGGCTTCCTGCAAATGTACTTGACTAGGACAATGCATGAACCTTGATAAAACACTTACAACATACAATATACCGGGTCTTTTTGCTCTAGGATACATTAACACCCAATGAAACTTTGGACGTATGTCTCATCCCCCTTTTCGGGTCCATCATCTTTACTTAGTTTCTCTTTTTGGTTCATGGGAGTACTAATCTCTTTGCAATTTTCCATTTTGAATTTCTTGAGAATTTCCTTTGCGTACTTTTTCTGGCAAATGAAAAAATCATATTTTCCTTGTGTAATCTCCATTCCAAGGAAATATGTCATAAGACCAAGATCAGACATTTCAAAAGCTTGCATCATATCTTGCTTGAACTCATCAATTAGCTTTTCACTGCTCCCTGTAATCAAAAGGGCATCCACATAAAGAGAAACAAAAAGAATCTCACTGCTATTATGTTTAACATATAGTGTGAATTCTGAAAGACTCTTTTCAAAATCGAGACAAAGCAAATAATCATCTATTCTACTATACCAAGCTCTTGGTGCTTGTTTTAAGCCATAAAGAGCTTTATGTAGTCGATAGACTTTATCTTCCTTTCCATCTATAGCAAACTCTTGAGGTTGCTCAACATAAATTTCTTCTTCAAGAATTCCACTAAGAAATACAGATTTGACATCCATCTAATGCACTTTCCATCCACGTTGTGCAAAAATAGTTAAGCAATCTGATCATGTGGAGCCTAACTACTGGAGAAAAAGTTTCAGAATAATCTACACGAAAAATCTACGCATAACCCTTCACTACAAGCCTTGCTTTATGCTTGTTGATTGAACCATCAACATTTAGCTTGGTTCGGAACACCCACTTTACCCCAATTACTTTTATGCCTTGAGGTTTCTCAACAAGCTACCACATATCATTTTTTTCAATCATAAAAAGCTCCTCCTCCATTGCATTTATCCACTTGGAGTCTTTGAGAGCATCTTTAGGATTAACAGGTTCACGAATCACAATATTGCATCTCTCATATATATAAGAGAGCAATCGAGTTCCCCTAACTGGTGGATCATCGTCCCTTTCATTTAACCAAGGGCTTGTTTTCTGGACGGAATTCCTTGAGTTATCCCAATCCCGTTCTTCATACTCCATGAAGTTAACATCTCTGCTGATAACTATCTTCTCACCTTCAGGTTGAAAGATTTTGTAAACTTTTGAAACATTACTGTACCCAATAAAAATGCCCGGGGTAGCCTTCTTATCTAGTTTATCCCATTTGACCTGAGGTACATAGGTAAAACAAAGACAACCAAACAGTTTAAGAAAATGTAGCGGAGGCTTGTATCCATACCATGCTTCAAAAGGAGTTTGATTTTTCACAGAATTTGAGGGAAGTCAATTTTGTAGGAACACAACTGTATTTGCTGCCTCTGCCCAAAATATCTTTGGCAAATTCTTTTCGTGCAACATACATCTTGCCATCTCCATGATAAATCTATTTTTTCTCTCACTATCTCCATTTTGATCTAAAGTATAAGGAGCAGTAAGCTGACGTTCAATCCATGCTTCTTCACAAAATAGACCAAACTAATGAGAAGTGTACTCCTTGCCATTGGTAGATCGTAAAATCTGAATTTTGCAGCAACTTTCATTTTCCAACTTCGCTTTCAACTTCCAAAAAATGCTCTTGACCTCCGATCTATACTTTAAAAAATAAATCCAGCACATTCGGGTCAGATCATCAGTAAAAATAACATAATAAAGACTACCTTTAAGTGAAGGAGTACTTTGGGGTCCTCCAATATCGGTGTGAACCAGCTACAACTTTCTTGTTGCTCTCCAAGTTTCCTTTGGGAATGAAAGTCTACTTTGTTTTCCAAATTGACATGCCCAACAATTTTTAGAACTCTCTCCCAGTTTAGAAAGGTTCTCGACTATCACCAATTCTTGCATTTTGAGAATCCCTTGATAATGATAATGTCCAAGTCTCTTATGCCATAACTCGTAAGCATTTTCTCTTGCCGAATACACCACGTGTTCTTCCTCCAATGGATTTAATGAGAAACTTCTGCCTCTCATTTTGACTTTAAACAAGTCATGTCCTGAGGCTTCCTTGATCAACAAATGTTTATCTTTTAAATACAATTTGAAACCTTTTTCTAACAATTGACCAACACTTAACAAGTTATGATCTAAATCTGGTACATAAAGATCATCGAAAATTGGTTTAGTACCTGATTGTGTTTCAATTGTAATAGTTCCCATTCCTTTTGCCGGAATATAACCGCCATGACCCATTCTAACATTTGTAACTCCTGTAGGTTTCAAGTCTTTAAAGAGCTCTTTGTCATGAGTCATATGGTTTGTGCATCCTCTATCAATCGGCCAAGCCTCAGTTGAAACATTGCTTGCAAAACACTATGTCACAAAGAGTTGATCCTCTTCCTGTTCATTAACAACCTGGGCGTCTATGTGTTGCTGCTGCAATTTATTCTTGCAGATAATTGCTTCATGGCCGAGTTGGTTGTACTTACTGCATTTAGTATCTGGCCTTTTCCAACACTTAGATGGTGCGTGCCCATTCTTTCCACAATGCGTAGAAGGAGGATAGTTTCCTTTGAAGCTACCTTCTTTGCTTTTGTTGCTGTAGCGAGCTGCTCCTTCTCCATTTGTTGGCTGGTTCTTCTTATTGTTTTTGTTTTTGTATCCTCCACTCTCTTCATGTTTGGCCACCAATGCTCCCTCTTCTCTCATAACCCTTCTTTGTTCTTGAGCCTGCAAGGAATTCAATAATTCCGCCAAAGTGATTTTTGACAGATCCTTGGTGTTCTCCAAAGTGGTCATTGTGGCTTCAAATCTTTCAGGTACAGTAACCAGAATCTTTTAAACAATTCGTGAGTCTTTAAACTCAGAACCAAGTATACTTACTCTGTTTGCTATGCTCATAAGCCTGACAGAGTATTCTTTGATGGTTTCCGATTCTTTTATCTTATGTAACTCAAAGTCTCTAATGACATTCAGCACTTGCATACCTTTGATATGATCATCTCTTTCATATTCTGCCTTGAGATAATCCCACATGGATTTTTGCTGATTTTAGAGACATGATACGAGTGAAAATTGTTGAAGAGACTGCTGAAAAAAGATATGCCTTTACCTTAGATTTCCTGGTTTTTTTTTCCTTGTGATTTTTGAGTTGAGCTTTTTTTGGGTTTCCGAATAGCGGAAGAATTTCATAGTCTTCCTCGATTGCCTCCCAAAGATCTTAAACTTCGAGATAAGCCCCTATCCTCACTGCCCACATCTGAAAATTTTCACCATTAAAGACAGGAGGCGCCATTGCCGAGAAACTTGAGCATTCTTCCATGTTTAATCTTTTGCTGTTTCTACTTGTGGTGCTTGAGTCACTTGAAACAATCACTCAGAGAAATACCTACATATCCCGCAAGATAAAAAAGCTCTCGATACCAATTGTTGGTAAATTCAGAAGTGTGAGTTATTAGAAAGAAGAGAAGTCAAGAAGAATATTGGTAGAAGAACATTTTTATTGATGTCTTCAGATTACATTTATAAAACTAGAATAAAAAACAGAAAGCAGAAAGTAGTAAACCCACGACTAGCAGATTCCCAACTCACTAACTTACTCCTATATAATAGGAATAGATGACTCACAACTAATTAACTAAGTCTTATCTAATATAAAGCAGTGAAAGTAAATTTAACTGCAGTTGAAAAAGCAAATTCTAACAGGGTTCTTAGAAGGCTGAAATAAATTTGAAAGACCATCCTTTTTCGCATCTTTGTACCCTATCTCTAGAGAGAAACCAAACACAATCTAAAGGGCATAAGATTCACATTTGCATAGTTGAAAACAAAAAATTTGAATAATCCTTACAGAAACATACAAAATTAATGAGAGTTAAAATTTCCTTAACCTTCAGATACATGCTCTCATAGCAGACCACAAAAGGCAAGATGATATAGTAATGAAAGTGAAACCAAACTTACATTATCGCCAGTTAATGACAAAGGTTAGAAGTCTTGTTTTTGAATAAGAAATACTAAAAGTTACGAGAGGTGAAACTTCTTTCATCTTTCAATACATGTTCTCATAACAGAGTCATGCTAGACTTGATATCTCTGTCTCTTCCTAGCAATGGAATATTGGGTGGAATGCCAGTTATTCTAGGGTCAATATGCTTCTTCCTACTTGGTATATTTTTTATGAATTTTTAAAATCATTATGTTACTTTAGGTTTTCTAACTGATGAATGTTTTTCCTATACCATTTCTCGGCTCTAACAGATAGGTTAGGGTACGTACAACAGGATATTCAGAGCATGTGATTTAGAAAGTTGAAGGAAAGTTGCCCTTAAGAAGCTGCCATTTGATAACTTCGAGCCAGAAAGTGTTAGATATATGGCATGGGAAATTATGATCCTCTGCAAGCTTGATCACTATAATATCATCAAATTAGAGGGTCTAACTACCTCCAGATTGTCTTGTAGCATATATCTTGTGTTTGAAGATATGGAACATGATATTTTAGGAATCATGTGTTGTTTAGAAGTTGTGTTCAGCAAATCACAGGATTGCTAACTTTTCATAACATTAGCTTACCAATTGTTCGCAGGTGAAACTCGTGAAAAAACTATTAAGAATGATACATAGATGGTGATGGTTCAGGTAGGAAAACAAAAAGATAACAACTATTTGTTCGTGTGTGAAACTCATGAAAAAGTAATAGTTATAAACAAAAAGCTAACAAGAAGTATACCTGCAAGCATAGGAGAGTGTTTTTACTTGACAACTTTAAACCTTAGGAACAACGATCTGTCTGGCTTAGTCATTGCACTTAAATGAAGATGAACTCTCTGGAGGGGTGTCCTTTTTCTTTGAGGAAGGAAGCCACTATAAATGAGAAGGAGAATGCTACCAAATCGAGAATAAAGAAGGGAAGTTCCATTAATATCATTAGATAAGTAGGCTATTCTATGTTTTTTGATGAATTTGATTGGAAGAACATACAAGGTTATAGTGAATAACCTCGACAATCAGGTTACAACCCAAAACCAAATGAACCAGACAAAATTGAAAGAAATAACACAACAATTAAACAAAAGCTTCACTAACAAACATCCTAAAACAAAAATTTTGGTCTCTTGTTGGTCTTATCTTTTACGTCAAATGAATATTCTTACAGGTTTCACCGACAGGTATTTCCGATAAGCTTACTACAGTAAAGTCAAACCATGACTAAATCAGCCTAAAGAACACTGACATGTACTTTGAAAATCAAGCAGATGACTTCTCAAAACTCTACGCAAAGTTGTTTCGTCAAACTTTGTTAAATGTAGTATTTCCTAAGTAAAAATAAATATCGACATAGTTAATCCAAGCAAGACTAACATTCTTAAAAAATGTTGTAAAGCCTAGGGATATTCAATTTACCAAAGTATAAGTAATTGTGTACTTTATTATATTTACCCTGTAATGGGTTGTTCTTCTAACTGTTTCTATGTTTGTATAAAACTAAGATTTCTAGAATAGAAGATGTGGAAAGCGGTGGATCTATGTTTTTGGAATAGAAGATGGAACGTAATGGACCTTCGAAACACGCGGCAAGCACAAACACTACAAAATCAACTAAATAAAAATTAACTTTAAGTAGAAGGTGATAATTTATAGAAACAAAACATTGAAAAACATATAAATCTAACAAATCCAGCAAAAACCGCACCTCCAGTAAGGAAGATTTGAAAATCTTAATTGCAGTAGTTCAGATTGAAAGGAAAACTCACAATATTCATGAAAGAAAATGGGGTGTACCTTTTCCTTGTTTTTGGAAAGATTAGACCTCTCTTGAACATAAGACTAAGATTTTTGGAATGGAAGTTGTGGAAGGCGGTGGATCTACATTTTTGGAATAGAAGATGTGGAAAGTGGTGGACCTTCGAAACACAGGGAAAGCACAAACACTAACAAATCAACTAAATAAAAACTAAACCTTAAGTAGAAGAAGGTAATTTATAGCAAAGAAAACATTAAAAATCATATTAATCCAACAAATCTAGCAAACAATACACCTCCGGTAAGTAAGGTTTGCAAATATAAATAGCAACACTTCAGATTGAAGGGAAAACCAACAATATTCATTAAAGAAAAAGGGGGAAAAAGATGTCCCTTTTCCTTGTTGTTGAAAGAAGTAGACCTCTCTAGAACATAAAACAAAGATTTTTGGAATAGAGATGTGGAATGTGGTGGATTTAAATTTTTAGAATAGAAGATGCGGAAAACGGTGGACCTTCGAACCACGCGGAAAGCACAAACACTAACAAATTAACTAAATAAAAATTAACTTTTAAGTATAAGGTTGTATTTTACAGCAAAGAGAGCATTGAAAAACATATAAATCCAACAAAAAACGCACCTCTAGTAAGAAAGATTTGCAAATCTAAATAGCAACAGTTCAGATTGAAGGGAAAACCCACAATATTCATGAAAGAAAATAGGGGAAAGAGGTGTACCTTTTCCATGTTGTTGGAAAAAGTAGATCTCTCTAGAACCTAAAACTAAGATTTTTGGAATAGAAGATGTGGAAGGCGGAGGATCTACATTTTTGGAATAGAAGATGCGGATGGTGGTGAACCTTTGAAACACCCGGCAAGCACAAACTCTAACAAATCAACTAAATAAAAATTAACTTTATGTAGAAGGTGGTAATTTATAGCATATAGAACATTGAAAAACATATAAATCCAGCAAAAAGCGTACCGCCAGTAAGGAAGATTTGCAAATTTGAAAACCAACACTCCAGATTGAAAGGAAAACCAACAATATTCATGAAAGAAAATGGGGGAAAGAGGTGTACCGTTTCTGTATTGTTGGAAGGACTAGACCTCTCTGGAACATAAAACTAAGCTTTCTAGAGTGGAGTATGTGGAAGGCGGGGGATCTAAATTTTTGGAATAGACGATCTGGAAGGCAGTGGACCTTCGAAGCACGTGGCAAGCACAAACACTAACAAATCAACTAAATAAAAATTAACTTTAAGTATAAGCTTGTAATTTATAGCAAAGAGAACATTGAAAAAAATATCAATCCTACAAATCTAACAAAAAATGCACCCCCGGTAAGGAAGATTTGCGAATCTTAATTGCAACAATTCAGATTGAAGGGAAACCCCACAATATTCATGAAAGAAAACTTGGGATATAGGTATACCTTTTCCTTCTTGTTGGAAGGAGTAGACCTCTCTGGAACATAAAACTAAGATTTCTGGAATGGAACATGTGGAAGGCAGGGGATCTACATTTTTGTAATAGAAGATGTGGAAGGTAGTGGACCTTCGAAACACACATCAAGCACCAATACAAACAATCAACTAAATAAAAAATAGCTTTAAGTAGAAGGTGGTAATTTATAGCTAAGAGAACATTGAAAAACATATAAATCCAACACATACTGCAAAAAACACACCTCCATAAGTAAGATTTGCAAATCTAAATAGCAACATTTCAGACTGAAAGGAAAACCAACAATATTCATGAAAGGAAATGGAAGAAAGAGGTGTACCTTTTCCTTGTTGTTTGAAGGAGTAGACCTATCCAGAACATAAAACTAAGATTTTTGGAATGGAAGATGTGGAAAGCGGTGGATCTAAATTTTTTAATTAGAAGATGTGGAAGGCGGTGGACCTTCGAAACACGCGGCAAGCACAAACACTAATAAATCAACTAAATAAAGTTAACTTTCAGAAGAAGGTGGTAATTTATAAAAAGGTGAACATTAAAAAAATATAAATCCTACAAATCCCGCAAAAAAAGCATCTCCGGTAAGGAAGATTTGCAAAAATAAATAGAAACACTTTATATTGAAAGGAAAACCCACAATATTGATGAAAGAAAATAGGGGAAAGAGGTGTACATTTTCATGGTTGTTGGAAGGTGTCACGACCCATAACGTCATGATTGGCACCCACACTACCACTCCGGTGGGAGAACCACTACTATAGCCCAAACCAAGAAACTAAACTAAAAACTAAAGTATTTAAGTTACGGAAGCAAGTTAAATACTAAGGAAAGAAATAGGGAGTTCCCATTAACTACAAACAAAAGTCTAATAACTTAACAAAAATGTGGAAATACTACCTAGAACCTGAAAGTCAATGTACCAAAACATCTAAAAATGATCCTCAAGTCTAAACAAGAAAGGTTTCAACCCCAAACTAATGATCTAGCAACTAACTAGAAAAGTCCAAGTCCGAAATGTGGATATAGATGGAAAGAGAACTTATGGCAGCTCGGATGAAGTAGCTCACCCTTGAATTCGAATGATCATTGATCTTCTAAGCTAGGTTTGTCAATAGCCTCCTGAAGATGCCCTGTATTCAACAAAGAAAGAGCAATTGCAGTATTAGTACACAAGCACAATGTACTGGTAAGATCACACGACTATCCCACTAAGTGTAATATACATAAGTCAATACAAAAATATAATCACATTCATATACTGAATATATACAATATCAACAACATTAAGAACAACACATTTCCAATTTCTCAAGCTACACAATTATGTCAAATCATTGGTACTCTCATGGAACACAAACCCAAACAGTTACCATATTGGAACGTGGTACCCGATCCAATATTTATGTCGAAACGTGGAAACTGATCCCATAATTATGTCGGAATGTGGCAACCAATCCAAGTTAGTGTGTCGGAACACAACACCCGATCCATTCAACAAGTCACAATCACAATCACAAAGTACATTCTCATAATCATATAATCAATTAATGATTTCATGGCATACCATTATTCACTATCTTCATTTACAACGAGTGTGATCAATAATGCAACATTCGCATACATACATGTATCATAATGAAGCAAGAACAAACATGCATCACATAATCATAGAATCACAACCATCACCCACCTCGAAAAAAGTTTGAAACCCTATGAAACTTGATTCTTCCCTTTCCGGATTAGTTCCGCTTGTTCTTGGTCTACAAACAATCAATATAATACGGGAATTAATAAACAATCACTAATCACCAAGATTACTAACAATTCTAACAACCCTAGATCATACCCACGATCCCAAGCATCCAAATTAGGGTTGTTTCTACCATAAATTCTAGATGAAAATCCTCCCCCATCGATAATTACCCATTAGATTATGTTCTACGGATCGAAAACGGATTCGGGGAGTTAAAATCTTACTTTAGCCTAAGCCTAAGGAATGTTGAAAAACTATCAAGAATCGCTTCGGGTTCGTTCCTTAGCTCTAAAAACTGAAAACTGCAGAATAAAGATGTTTTGGGGTTTATTTATGACTTTAAGTCGCGTCGGGACCGCCACAACGGTCCTCAACCTGCTACAGCGACCCCGCCAGAGCGACCAAAATAACTACCAAAGTGTCTTGCACAAAACAATGAGCTATTTTAATAAATCCAAGACCCCCATTTCACAATACACCTTTAACCAACGACACTCAGAAAATACTGTTTGTGCTAAGATCAATTTTGGGAGTCCTACTAGCCCGAATTCAATTCCGTAAAGTCGTACGGATTCCTTAACGACTTATCTATCTACTCATGCGATTAAATTCACAATTAGATCACCCAATTGCTTCCAGATTTCCCCAGACCTCATAGATTCCGATTTCATCCAAATCTGGACTAGATTGAAAAAAACCAAATAATACAAAACTGTTTTCCTGCCCAAAATGTTTCCCCGTTGGCTTTTCTATAATGACGGGAACATGTCATTACAATAGATTCTAATTCAACAATCACTCATCCCGGAGCGACAAAACTTAGGAAAAATAGGGTAAAGAAGGAATAAAGTAGTACTTGAATCAACGAACAATTTGGGATACTTGTCTCTTATGTCCCACTCGGTTTCCCAAGTAGCATCCTCGATTGGACGATGCTTCCATTGAACTTTAACGGAGTTAATCTCCTTTGTCCTCAGCTTACGCACATCACAATCTAGAATTGCAATTGTTTCCTCCTAATACTGGAGGTTTTTGTCTAACATAATTGAGTCCCATTTAATGATGTAATCCCCATCACCATGATATCTCTTCAACTTTGACACATGAAATACCAGATGAACTCCTGATAGGTTAAGAGTGAAAGCCAACCTATACGCTACCAGTCCCATACATTCAAGAATCTCAAATGGACCAATGAATGTAGGACTAAGCTTGACGTTCTTACCAAATCTCATTATCCCTTTCCTGGGTGCCATCTTAAGAAGAACATTCTCACTAGTCTGAAAACTTATATCTCTTACCTTATGATTTGCATACTTTTTCTATTTATTCTGGGCCGCTAAAAGATTTTCTTGAATTCTCCTCACCTTGTCTTAAGCATCCTTTACTGAATCCACCCTCAAAGGTTTCACATCTCCAGCCTCGAACCATCATATGGGTGATCTACATCCCCTCCCATAAAGTGCTTCGAATGGTGCCATATCAATGTTGGAGTGATAATTATTATTATAAGAAAATTCACACAAAGGTAAGAACTTATTCCAATGCCCTCCAAAATCAATCACACATGCCCTCAACATGTCTTCTAACACTTGAATAGTCCTTTCTGACTGTCCGTCTATCTGTGGATGGAAGCCTGTACTAAAAGTGAGTTGTGTGCCCAATTAATCATATAATTTCCTCCAAAACTTGAAGGTAAACTGCGTACCACGATCTGAGATGATAAAAAGGGGCACCCCATGCAACCTCACTATCTCTTTCACATATACCTTAGCCAATTGTTCAGTATTGTAATTTATTCTTACCTGAATAAAATGGGCTGACTTAGTCAATATATCAACCACTACCCAAATAGAATCAAATTTCCCCGAAGTCTTGGGAAGGCAAACCACAAAATCCATGGCTATTCTCTCCCACTTCCATTCCGGAATTGGCATTCTCTAAAGCAACCCTGCAGGGCTTTTATGTTCATACTGCACTTGTGGACAACTTTGACACTTAGCCATAAACTCCGTTATATCTTTCTTCATGACCGGCCACTAATAAATTCGCTTCAAATCTCAGTACATCTTGGTCAAACCCAGATGAATAGAATAACGTGAACCATGAGACTCTGCCAACAATTTCTGAATCAAGTCATCTACTCTAGGAACACATATTCTCCCTTTAAAATTGAGCACACCCTCCGCATCAAGAGTGGTCTCTTGTGCCTTACCAATCGCAGTCTTATTGTTAAGTTCATTCAAATTTTCATCCTCAAATTGTTTGGCCTTGATCTCCTCAATGAATGTGGCCCTTAGTTCAATACTAGCTAACGCCCAACTTCTTTCTGAGACGCCCAATTGCATGAACTTAGATTCTAAGGTCTGAATTTCTTTAGCCAAAGGTCGCTTGGTTACGATTAAGCAAGCTAAAATACCCATACTCATCGCTTTGCGACTCAAAGCATCTACCACTATATTAGCCTTACCCAGATGGTATTGAATAGTGACATCATAATCAATAAGTAACTTCATTTCCCTTCGTTGTCTCAAATTTAGATCCTTATAAGTGCACACATGTTCCAAACTACGATGATCGGTAAACACTTCACACTTGACACCATAGAGGTATTGTTGCCAGATCTTAAGAGCAAACACTACCGCTGCCAACTCTAAATCATGCATTCGATAATTCCTCGCATGCACCTTCAATTGACGTGAGACATAAGCTATAACATTCTTATCCTGCATCAACACAACACCCAAACTAGAATGTGAAGCATCACAATAAATAATAAAGTGTTTTCCTTCCACTGTTAATGCTAAGATAGGTGCGGTTATCAAGAGAGTCCTGAGCTTTTGGAAGCTCTCATCAAAAATTTTGATCCATTCAAAGGGTACCTCCTTTATGGTCAAATTTTTCAAGTGTGGTAATAGAAGCAAAGTTCTTCACAAATCGACAATAGTAGCTAGCGAGCCCCATAAAGCTCCTAAATTCCGTCACAGAGCTAAGCCGAACCCAATTCTTAACCACTTCAATCTTTTGGGGATCTACCATTACCCCTTCTTTTGAAACTACATGCCCCAAAAATGCAACCGAAGTCAACCAAAATTCACACTTAGAAAATTTAGCGTATAACTTTTGTTTCCCAAGAACACTCAGAACAATACGAAGATGGTTGGAATGCTCTTCCTCACTTTTTGAATAGACCAAAATATCATCAATAAAGACTATAACAAACAAATCAAGGAATGGTTTGAACACCCCATTCATCAAATTCATGAAAGTTGTAGGCACATTGGTCAAACGAAAAGACATAACCAAAAACTCATAGTGCCCATAGCGAGTTCTAAACACCGTCTTGGGCACATCCTCAGGCCTAATTTTCAACTAATGGTAGCCAGATCTTATATCAACCTTAGAGAAAACTGATGCATTTTGCAATTGATCAAAAAGATCATATGTTCGAGGTAAAGGGTACTTGTTTTGAATACTGACTCTATTCAATTGCCGGTAATCTATAGACATTCTCATACTACCATTTTTTTTCTTAACGAACAAAACTAGAACACCCCATGAGGAAGCAGTAGGATGAATAAATCCCTTATCAAGAAGTTCTTGGATTTGAGGCTTAAGCTCCTTCAATTTTATCGGAGCCATGCGTTATGGAGGGATGGAAATGGGATGAGTACAAGGTTCTAAATCATGCAAAAATCTATATCTCTGTCCTGAGGCATACCAGGTAAATCATTAGGAAACACTTCTCTAAATTCTGACACCACAGGAATAGACTCAATAGATGGAGATTCAACCTTAACATCTTGAATATGAGCAAAATAAGTCAAACAATCTTGCCCTACCAGTTTCCTACCCCGAATGGATGATATAATCTTAGCTTACTTAGGCTTGTACACCCCTTCCCACTCTAATTTTCCCCTTCTCGGATTTTCTAGAGTCATAGAATTAGTATTACAATTAAGCACAATATAATAGAGGGACAACCAAGTCATACCTAAGATTATGTCAAAGTCAGACACATCCAAAATCACCAAATCAGCCCAAGTCTGATAATCCATAAACAAAATAGAACAAGCATGATAAACATGGGTGACTATGACAGGCTCTCCAACTGGGGTAGAAACATGGATGGGGGCATCAAGAATATCATAAATTATAGTAAATTCTGAGGCAAATCTCACAGATAAATATGAATAAGTAGAACCCGGATCAAATAACACATTAGTCATCCGGTCATTGACAAGAATAGTACATGTGATCACTGCGTCACACGCCTCTTCCTCATTCTTGCCCGGAAAGGCATAGCACTGAGCCCTATCATCTTGACGAGCTACTTCCCTGCTTGGCTGCACTGTACCTCTGGCTACATTACCATTTCCTCTACCCTCACAGCCTCGCTGATTACCTCCTTGCCCACCTTGTGGACAACCTTTACCATTATTACCATTCCCTACGGGTACCACTGCTCTAGATGGCTGCTGCACGGAATCCAACACACGTGAGTGGGGATAATCTCTTCTCATATGTCCAGGTTCTCCATAATTGTAGCAAGTATGGTAAAAAGATGGTTTGCTACCCATCAAAGGCACGACTCCCTTGCTATCCTGGATCAAATTATGAGATGGAGTTCCTGAGTAATTACCTGTAGAGGCGGGCATATCAGACTGAATTGGACTGGCTGCAAGTGTTGACTTTCCTGATCCTATGGAGTAAGAACCTTGAAAGTTACCTGAGTTCTTGGCCCTTTTTGCCAATGCCTTAGCCTGACCGTCTCTCCTCACCCCCTAAGCTTTCTTAACAAATTCTGTCACCTCATTAAAGCTTCTTCCTGCAGAACTCATATGAAAAGATAACACTTGCAACTCAGAATTTAATCCCTTAATAATTAAATGGACTCTCTCTTCCTCCGTAGTCACCAACTGTGTAAAATATCTAGATAAAGCGGGGAGCTTGGCCTCATAAGCAGCCACAAGCATACCACCTTGTTCCAAAGCCATAAACTTATCTTTCTTACGATCTCTCAAAGTTCTAGGCACATATTTCTGCAGGAACAAAGCATGAAACTGGGTCTAAGTGAGTGGAGATAAAACTGAAGATCTGGACTCCATATAAGCTCTCCACCACGGCTTGGCCTCACCTTGAAGTTGAAAAGTCACGAACTCAACCCCATGTTGATGGACAATTCCCAATTTATGAAGCCTCTCATAGCAGTCTAAGATAAACTCATAAGGATCCTCACTCTCGAAGCCAAGAAATACGGGAGGCCTTAGCTTGAAAAACATAGTCAACGTTTCATGCTTATTACGAGTCATAACATAAACCAATAAAGGATGGCAGAAAGCATCAGTACCCACATTTCCACTCACCTAGGGAGTAGTGATAGCAATGGGGGGATTAACAGGAGCATGAGTTGCTTGAACAGATGGAAGCACTCCAAGACCAGCCAATCCTTTCAAAAATGACATGCTCTGTTGAGCTAACACTGGGTCGATGGAAGGAATACCTGTAGCTTCAGCCGGCACCTCTTCCACTTGTCCAACCTCCTCAACATTTTCAACTTTCATATCCTCCTCTACCTCTTCATGATGCACATGAGGGGCAATTTCGACCGGTACCCCATCTCTAGAAGGTGCCACCCTTCCTCGGCCTCTACCCCTAGCTCTTCCTTTACCCCTTGCCTCGATCGCGACCTCTCGCTGTAGATTCCTTAGCTGGAGCATTGATGGGAGCTACGGGCCTGACACCATTGTATCTAGTATTAACCATCTGCGGACAAATGAGTGCAGGAGGTTAGATATTAATTGGAATCAAGTTATAGCACGAAAGGAGACAAGACTGTACTTGAGTGTCCCCATACCGTTCCGTGAGACTGTACTTGACTCATTTTGGTGCATCGAAATGAATGAACCTAGGCTCTGATACCGCCTTTGTCACGACCCAAACCGTCGTGATTGCCACCCACACTATCACTCCAGTGGGAGAACCACTACTACAGCCCAAACCAAGCAACTAAACCAAAAACTAAAGTATTTAAGTCACGAAAGAAAGTTAAATACTAAGGAAAGAAATAGGGAGTTGTCATAACTCCAATTTTTTTTTAATAACTTAACAAAAAATACGGAAATACTACCTAGAACCTGAAATTCAATGTACCAAAACATCTAACAATGATCCAAAAGTCTAAACAAGACAGGTTACAACCCCAAACTAACGAACTAACAACTAACTCAGAAAGTCTAAGTCTGAAATGTGGACATAGACGAAAATAGAACTCATGGAAGCCTGGACGAAGTGACTCACCCTTGAATTCGAACGATCACTGATCTTCTAAGTGAGGTATATCAATAGCCACCTGATGATGCCCTGTACTCAATAAAGAAAGAGCAAGTGTAGTATCAGTACACAACCACAGTGTACTGGTAGGATCACACGGCTATCCCATTAAGTGTAACATACATAAGTCAATACAACAATATAATCACATGCATATACCAAATATATACAATATTAACAATATTAAGAACAACAATGCATTTCACATTTCTGAAGCTACACAATTATGTCAAATCATTGGTCCTCTCATGGAACCCAAACCCAAACAGTTAACATGTCAGAACGTGGTACCTGATCCAATGTTTATGACGGAATGTGGCAAACGATCCCATAATTATGCTGGAATGTGGGAACCGATCCAAGTTAGTGTGTCGGAACGCAACACCTGATCCATTCAACAAGCCACAACACAATCAGAAAGTACATTCTCATAATCATATAATAAAGTCATGATTTCATGGCATAC
This sequence comes from Solanum tarnii x Solanum tuberosum, assembly GCA_029582315.1. NCBI lineage: Eukaryota > Viridiplantae > Streptophyta > Magnoliopsida > Solanales > Solanaceae > Solanum > Solanum tarnii x Solanum tuberosum. Next base: position 17,996 of record JAJONS010035120.1, read on the forward strand.
CATTATTCAATACCTTTATTTACAACGAGTGTGATAAATAATGCAACATTCGCGTACATACATGTATCATAATGAAGCAAGAACAAACACACATCACACAATCATAGAAACACAACCATCACCTACCTTGAAACAAGCTTGAAACCCTAAGAAAGTTGATTCTTCCCTTTTCGAATTTGTTCCGCTTGTTCTTGGTTTACAAATAATCAATATAATACGTCAATCAATAAACAATCACTAATTACCCAGATTACTAACAATTCTAACAACCCTAGATCATATCTATGATCCCAAGTATCCAAATTAGGGTTTTTTCCACCATAAATTCTAGATCAAAACCCTCCCCCATCGATAATTACCCATTACATTACGTTCGACAGATCGAAAACGGATTTGGAGAGTTAAAATCTTACCTTTAGCCTTAGGAATGGTGAAAAACTGTCAAGAATCGCCTGGGTTCATTCCTTAGCTTTAAATACTGAAAAGTGCAGCACAAAGACGTTTTGGGGTTTATTTACGACTTTAAGTCGTGTCGAGCCCGCCACAGCGGTCCTCACCCCGCTATAGCGGCCCATCCAGAGGGACCAACATCACTGCCAAAGCATCTTGCACGAAACAGTGAGCTATTTCAATAAATCCAAGACCTTCATTTCATAACACACCTTCAACCATCGACACTCAGAAAATACCATTTACGCTAAGATCAATTTCGGGAGTTCTACTCACCCGTATTCAATTCCGTAAAGTTGTACAGATTCCTTAACGACTTATATATCTATTCATGTGATCAAATTCACAATTAGATCACTCAATTGCTATCAGATTTCCCTGGACCTCACAGACTCCGATTTCATCCAAATTTGGACTAGTTTGGAAAAATCCAAATACTACGAAAATATTTTCCAGCCCAAAATATTTCCCCGTTGGCTTTTCTATAACGATGGAAGTAGGTCATTACAGAAGGAGTAGATCTATCGGGAACAAAAAACTAAGATTTTTAGAATGGAAAATGTGGTAAGCGGTGGATCTGCATATTTTGAATAAAACATGTGGAAGGCGGTGAGCCTTCAAAGCAGGTGGCAAGCACAAACACTAACAAATCAACTAAATAAAAATTAAATGAAAGTAGAAGGTGGTAATTTATAGCAAATGCAACATTGCAAAACATATAAATCCAACAAATCCAGAAAAAAGCACACCTCTGGTTAGTAAGATTTGCGAATCCAAATAAGAATACTTCTGACTAAAAGTAAAACCAACAATACTAATGAAAGAAAATGGGGGGAAAGAGGTGTACCTTGGACTTGTTGTTGGAAGGAGTAGACCTCTCTATAACATAAAACTAAGATTTTTGGAATGGAAGATGGGGAAGGAGGTGGATCTAAATTTTGGGAATAGAAGATGTGGAAGGTGGTGGACCTTCGTAACACGCGTCAAGCAAAAACACTAACAAATCAACTAGAAAAATTAACTTTAAGTAGAAGGTGGTAATTTATAGCAAAGAGAACATTGAAAAACATATAAATCCAACAAAAATGCAACAAAAAGCGCACCTTTCGTAAGGAAGATTTGCAAATCTGAAGAGAGACACTTCAGATTGAAAGGAAAACTCACAATATTCATGAAAGAAAAAGTGGTGGATCAACATTTTTTGAATAAAAGATGCGGAAGGCAGTGAACCTTCGAAACACACGGCAAGCACAAACACTAACACTAACACTAACAAATCAACTAAATAATAATTAACTTTAAGTAGAAGGGGGTAATTTATAGCATAGAGAACATTGAAAAACATATGAATCAAAAAAATCTAGCAGAAAATACACATTCGATAACGAAGATTTAGAAATCTAAATAGCAACACTTAAAATTAAAAGGAAAACCCACAAAATTCATGAAAGAAAACAGGGGAAAGAGTTGTACCTTTTTTTTGTTGTTGGAAGGAGTAGACACCTCTGGAACATAAAACTAAGATTTTTGGAATGGAAGATGTGGAAGTCGGTGGATCTGCATTTTTGGGATAAAATGTGTGGAAGGCAGTGGACTTTTGAAACACGAGGCAAGAACAAACACTAACAAATCAATTAAATAAATATTAAATTTTAGTAGAAGGTGGTAATTTACAGCAAAGAGAACATTGAAAAACTTATAAATCAACCAAATCCAACAAAAATGTACCTCTGGTTAGGAAGGTTTGCAAATCGAAATATCAACAATTCAGATTGAAAGGAAATCCCAAAATATTCATGAAAGAAAACGGGGGAAAAAGGTGTACATTTTCCTTGTTGTTGGAAGGAGTAGTCCTCTCTGGAACATAAAACTATGATATTTTGAATGGAAAATGTGGAAGGTGGAAGATCTATATTTTAGGAATAAAAGAGATGGAAGGCATTCGACCTTCGAAACATGCAACAAGCACAAACACTAACAAATCAACTCAATAAAAATTAACTTTAAGTAGAAAGTGGTAATTTATTGCAACGATAACATTGAAAAACATATAAATCCAAGAAATCCAGCAAAAAATGCACCTCCGGTGAGGAAAATTTCCAAATCTAAATAGTAGCACTTCAGATTGAAAGAAAAATCCACAATATTCATTAAAGAAAATGGGGAAATAGGTGTTCCTTTAACTTGTTGCTGGAACGAGTAGAACTCTGTGTAGTATAAAAGTAAGATTTTTGGAATGGAAGATGTGGAAGGCGGTGGATCTATAATTTTGGAATAGAAGATGTGGAAGGCAGTGGTCCTTTGAAAAACGCGGCAAGCACAAACATGAATTGGATAAGTGAAATTGTAGAATTACACTTTTGATTCGCTAAAGAAACTCAAACTTATATATAATGATGATATACATAGAGATAATATGTAAATTATGGTGGAATTTCCAATTACATAAATTAATAATGTGGGGGGGGGGGGGTTCAATTACCACTTTCTTTTAGATTATTTCCCTTTTTAAAATATTAATTATCTAGTAATAAAACAAGTTGAAAGTGTAAAACAAATACTTAATAAATATTAGTAATATTGATAATATAAAGTGAAATTGATTAAACTATTTTAAATTTTTAGAGTAAAATAAATTATACTATCATCCTTTTTTTTGCGCAAAATCTAATGCGAAGTGGTCCATGCTTAAAGTATTTGTGATCATCGATCATTGATATTATTACTCAAAGTAGTTACAAGATAGACACATATATTACCGACATTTAAAATAATAAAGTTATAACTAAACAATATGAACTTAAAACTAAAAATAAAAAATGTCCTAGCTACTGTCCTTCTTCTTCTTCTTCTTATTCCTCTTCCTCTTCATCTCCCTCTTCATCTTCTTCTTCTTCTTCTTCTTCTTCTTCTTCTTCTTCTTCTCTTTATCCTTCTTCTCCTTCTCCTTCCTCTTCTCCTCCTCCTCCTCCTCCTCCTTCATCTTCTTCTTCTTCCTCTTCCTCCTCATCTTCCTCCTCCTCCTCCTCTTCTTCCTATTCCTCCTCTTCCTCTTCATCCTCCTCCTCCTCCTTCTTCTTCCTCTTCCTCTTCTTCTTCCTCTTCTTCATCTTCTTCGTCTTCTTCTTATCCTTGTTCTCCTTCTTCTTCTTCTTATCCTTTTGCTGCTCCTCCTCCTTATTCTTCTCCTCCTCTTACTTCTTCTTCTGCTCATTCTTCTTATTCTCCTTCTCCTTCTTATTCTTCTAAACCTTCTGCTCCTCGTCCTCTTTGTTCTTCTACTCCTCTTACTTATTCTTCTCCATATTCCTCTTATTCTCCTCCTCCTTCTTCTTCTTCTCATTCCTCTTCTCCTCCTCCTGCTTCTTCTTCTTCTTCTTCTTCTTCCTCTTCCTCCTCTTCTTCCTCCTCCTCTTCTTCCTCTTTCTCTTCCTCTTTCTATTCATCTTCATCTTCTTCTTCCTCTTGTTCTTCGTCTTCTTCTTCTCCTTTTTCTCCTTCTCCCTCTTCTTCTTCTTCTTCTTCTTCTTCTCTTTCTTCTTCTTCTGATCCTTCTCTTTCTCCTCCTTATTCTTCTTCTTCTCTTCCTCCTTCTTCTACTTCTTCTCCTTCCTCTCCTCCTCCTCCTCCTCCTCCTTCTTCTTCCTCTTCCTCCTCTTCTTCCTCCTCTTCTTCTTCCTCCTCCTCCTCTTATTCTCTTCCTCTTCCTCTTTCTTTTCCTCTTCCTCTTTCTTTTCCTCTTCCTCTTCCTCTTTGTTTTCCTCTTCCTCTTCTTCTTCTTCTTTTTCTTCCTCTTCCTCATCCTCTTCCACTTCCTCTTCCTCTTCCTCTTCCTCTTCCTCTTCCTCTTCCTCTTCCTCTTCTTCTTCTTCTTCTTCTTCTTCTTCTTCTTCTTCTTCTTCTTCTTCT